>ONZK01001968.1:73564-86103 GCA_900322385.1 Pharnaceum exiguum | reverse complement strand
TGTCAAATAATTGAGGTGATAAACGAAATTGGGGGGGGGGGGGTAATAATGGAGGGGAAAGGGGTGGACAAAAGGTTAGAGGAAAATATGAAAGGAAATGAAAATAAAAGGGTAAAAAGCCGTATAAGTGGGGGTATTTTGGTCATTGAGTCTTTTATTATTTTGTTAGATGTAATCATTTAATAAGTAAATAAACTTTTAAGATAAATAAAAATCTGCGATCATAATTCTGTTAAGAGGGTATAGGGTACACTTGAGAAAGATGAGAATTTGAAAAGAACGTACCATAACTTGGAAGTTGAAAAGCACCAAGCTTCTGGGATTTTGGATTTGGGGGACTGTATGATGTTTGTTCTCTGGCCTTTTGGTAAGTTGTCTTGTTATCTGACCGCACGACACATACTTGGCCCGTTGGTACATGCCGCGCTTTCTTTTCTTTGGGCATTCGTCTCGCATGCAATTCTAAATTTCTAATCCCATCCGAGGCGAGGTTAATTGTTAACGTGAAAATGTTCTTTTTTTTTTTTTACAGCATGATAATGACTTTGTGCTCTTGTAGTGACTAAATCAAATAGAATGCACATTTCAGGTTTAATCAAATAGAATATGAGCTACATACTTAGAAAATATTTCTCACCACATCTTCCATTACATTAAGGTACCCTTATCCATATTTGTTCACCCTAGTTCATCAATAAAGAGCAGAAACATCTTCACTTCTGATAATTTTTTAGCAACCAAAAAGAGCAGTCAGACAAAATCTGCTGCGACTCCTTTGATTATTTTTTTATGGTCTTTGGTCCGACTTCTTCTTCGATACGAATTAAATGACCTGAATAATATAGAAATTTTAATGCCAGGGTCACTGCTCGACCCAAAAATTATAAAGTACATTTATTGTTGTAAAGTTTCTTTAATAATTTAGTATTATCAAGAAGAGAGAGTTGCTCAAGTGTTAGAGAGCATATCTTCAATCCTTAAGGTTGGGAGCTCGATTCTTACTGGCCTCAGTGCCCCCCTTTACACCAAAAAAAATAATTTAGTATTATCAAAATTGTATTTTCCCAGTATTTAGTATAATAATTTCTTTTAAAATTTATTTTTTATTATGTTTGATAATATTTAAATACGTATACTGATATATGTGTTGCTTAAGCAAACTTGAAAAGGCATCCGAAATTGACCAAAACCCGAAGTGACACTCCGAACTAACAAGTATAGTTAGGACTTAGAAGTAGCAGTAGCCTGATTTAATTTGTTTGAAACTGTGTAAAATGCAATATAGGATCTCAAGACCAATTTTGAGTTAGCGCTAGTTTATCACCAGATAATAATTTTTAGCTGTATACTTCGGTTCAGTTGAATTTCACACTAATTAGGGCCGATTTCGTTTTTTTTTTTCAGTTCCTTCAGTTACATTTGGAATACGGACAAAACATGCCCTTCAATTCAACTCAGCAGATCAAGCAGACACGACCTAGCAACATTGCAAGTTTCAATTTAAGTATTATACGATTTATTGATTATACTGCTGTCGAAGTATGTTGTGAAGCGATCGTGTCTGTCGTACAAGATGAGAGCGCTGAAGATATAAAGTTCCCTTTGAGACAGATCGTGGGAATCTGCATTATAAATGACATTCCCTTTGGACACTCAACCTTGGTTGCATATATATGTGGTAAGTTGTTCTGTACAGATGGCCAAGAGATACTATAGTACATATATTTTCTGGCCTATATCATCCTGAATGATAGAGGGGTTGAACAAAGTGTCAACTTTGTTACCTGAAATTTGGTTATGTGGTAGACCTGTAGGTCTGTAGGGGCCTAGAAACGGAACAAGGAATGTGCTCAATTGTTCACGATAAACGTACCGATATTAAATAATTGCTTCCCTATGCCTTAGGTGCACTATGTTTTGACCACATAATTCACACGGAATGATATTGGTGTTATTATTATTAGCAAAAGGCACTCTTGTGCTCCACACCATGAGAGTGCAGTTTCAACTACATATTGACACTGTTGACAGCTCGTTTGTCGTAAAGACAAAGGAAAGTGTTACAAGCAATGCGAGAAGTAAAAAAGACGCTTTTTTGTTTTGTTTTTGGCATGATTAGAATTTACATGCATGGATCACTTGCATATAATTGCCCATTTGTTTTTCATGGAGGAGTATATATTTCAGAATACCGTACTTCTGACACTGTTGAAGGACGAAGAAGATCCACATTGTAGTATTGTAATGATATGCCGATATGGTCCATCTTTTTTTCCAGTGCTTCGTAGGAATCAAAGAATGCTGAAATATTCCAGCCTCGGTATTGGTCTCGTTTGGATAATGAGCAGAATTAGAAAACATATTTATGTGAGAGAGAAATGACAAAATTAGTAAAGAGTATATTTTATAGCAGATTGATGTGAGAGTCAAAAAGATATAATCATAAAAATTAAAGGCTAGATTAAGAGTGTTGCCAAATAGTGCCATCATCCTATAATCCTTTATATATATATATAATCAGTAAGCGCAAAAGTGATACGTTCGATTAGTATTGATCACCTTGAGTTTTCAAATAAATGAAATAACAATGATCACCGGCCTCATTCACCTCAAAGCTTTTTCGATAAATTTCATTTTATTTAAATGATTAGCTGTAATATATTCACAAAGTTATTGAGGACCAGATAATTCAAGAGAGTTAAAAACGAAATAAATTGTAGATTGTCGTAGAATTAAGCGGTGTTTTGTTCTTCGCTAGTATTACAATTCAATTTCAGTTTTTTTCAATTCAATTCATATATTTTCACATATTTCCACCCGACCAAATCACACCCTAGTTTAGAGAAAGTGCTCGCTCATTCGACTGTGGACCAGGATGGCCATTACCTAGTGATTATGATTTAATTATGAGTATCTTCAAAAGGTCATGCATATGATTGGACGCCAATGCAATATTATTAGTTGAATAGCTCAGTGGTGAGCCTAGGCAACGCGCATACCTACAAAAGACAAACGTTGATGATCTGTGTAGGTTACTACTAATAATGTATCCCGCTCCCATAAACTTTAGATCATCCGCGCGCGATCATCGTAGAGAAAGCATGTCGTTTTCTTTTTTTAAAGAGAAGACTAGCTAGAAATCAAAAGAAGGTCCATAGAGAAATACTCCATAGAAAAGAAATAGAAGATCAGAAGAGGAAGAAACGATAATCTAATACTACAGCCTCACTCACACGAGCTAGGGTGCGGTTGGTAAGAAGCACTATGTCCTTTGCTTTCCGTATTTTTCTTCTAAATAAGAGTCGGCTTAGCTTGCATTGTCTGACCTTGAGCTATTTTTCCATTTATGGTCCAGCTCTAGCCCCTTATCTCTTGATGCCTATCTCTACAGAAATCACTAATCAATTAGAATGAAGAATATGAGCCAGAAATATGTTTTTGTGTTTTATCATTGAATCATTGTCCTCAAGTGCATGGAAACTGAATGCCAAGCATGTATGTCGAAGGAGAAATATTGAACAATTCTTTCAAATATGCATTTACTAGGAATCTCGGTCCTCTATCCCATAATTCTTGTGTGCCACTCATTACTATTGGTCAATATGATATTTTAATTTTAATCACACATTTTTGCTTTTGCTTATTATTTTTACTAGCTAGAGTAAAAATTACTGCTAGGATATCACCTTGATCTCGAGTCTATTAATATATGTTGCAGTTTAGTTAAGTTTAGTTTTTTCAATTTAAGTTCAGTTTTTTTTCAGTTAAGTTTAGTACATTATATATTTATTTATTTTATTGCAAGGGACATTTCAATCTTAGTGTAAGACAGTAAGAGTCACTATGCCCCCTATAATAACTAAGATTGAAATGTCCCTTACAATAAATTTTCTCCTTACAATTACATGAGTCATCAATTTCAAAATCTTAAGATCTCTTTTTTTAATGAACAAATTTTAAGGGTATCAGTACCAAAATCCTTAAATTGCACGTGGATAAATTGGCCAATTAAGCGAAATATCATGGTCATCCCATTTATTGAAAAGAAAGAAATAAAATAAGCTCGAAAGCTAGCCAAAATTTTCAACCAATTCTATTGGTGAAGATGAAGAAGATCCAAATCCAGAAAGGAGGAGAAATAACGAAAGCCCCACAGGCTACAGCATTTGGTATCTGTTTTCTCGACCCATTACATATGGTGGCGGCTAATCATGACTGCCTTGTCCGTCCAATGTCATTGGATAAAGCTCATTTATATTTGTCGAGTTTTGGTTTGGTTCATTTGACCCGCCTTCCCACCATGTCTCTCTCTTTTCTCCATTTAATTAAAAACGATCAATCAAACAAGAACATAAATCAAATCATAAGAGTAAGTGGCTATTTTTCTATTCGAGTGCACGTAAAAATGAATAAAAATAATGATGATGCCATTTAAAAAAAAAAGGGATTCTAATGATGGGCAATCCAATGTAAATAGTGAAGTTCATCCGTACTCAACAAAAATGGAAAATTTCAAGGTTTTGTCTCGATAGAAGACGGGAAGGATTTGCTCCCACAAAAAACAAGGGAAAAATCGATGTAGTTATATATAGACAAAATTGGTGGAAATATTCCCTAATTTGACCGATGGTTTAAACTTAACGGTATTCGATTAAGTTAAAGCCAACATTATACACCATCTTATTGTTTGCTTGAAATTATAATTGACCGTTCGAACTATCCCCTAAATAAATCGAAGTAAAAGGGGCCTAAGACAAGTGTATAATAATATCAACAAAACCACAACTCAAATGAAACAAAAATTAAACCATAATTGTTTGAAAAACATACGTACATACATGCTCCAACAATAATGTGTATATATTTCTCAATTTTGGAGTGGTTTGATAACGTATCTAGTATATATCTTTGACATATGGGCGAGCTCGAGTATAATCTATGAAACAAATCTAAGCAAATTTTCTACGTCAAATTTATGGATTTGTTGCTTGCGGTCTTGCACTAAACGTCTAGTCGAATGAGTTGGTATTTTCAATTTTCTACTCCTCTTTGGTTTCATTTCGTAATTTCGTTTGTTCTTTTCCTTGACGTAATAATATCTTTAACTTTGAGTCTTTGACAATTCTTTAACCACATTTTTATTATATATATATATGTAGAAAAACCACATTTTTTTTTCAAATAAGAATGCAAGCAACAATCAAAATCTGGATTAACCACGTCACTGCTGGTGGTCAACATTATTTCTAGCTAATGTAAGGATCTTGAGGGTATAGACAATGGGTTGTTGACACAGCCCATCTTGACTTCGCTTTATAGTACTGAATTGGGTCCACTGCATATTAACAATATTTATCACAAAGCTCAAATTTACATAAATAACCCAAATCAACCAAAGACAAGGGGATATTTACTTTGCGTAGCTAAGCCATAATGCAAAATAAAAAGCTTCGATCCACCCCGCGACATCATCCAGTTCGACGAGTTGAATAGTCATTCGTCATTCATATACTGCAAAATAAGCAATCGATCGGTATTTTCATCTGCTGAATGAAATCCAACATGCACCTCCATTTTGTATTTCATCTCGCCATGTTATTTACCCATATGGCCATATAGATGTTAGTTAATCGACAAAAAAAAAGGCTTTTCTAAACATATCATTCAATAGTTCTTAAGTATACCCGCATATACGCATATATATTAGGTCTTTTTGTCAAGCATCACAACATAATTATAGCTTTTATTTACTATCAAACAACAATAAGTGACCTTATTATTACTATTAGTCATCTTTTACACTTGGTCAGTCATCGGTATATGAATACTATTAGTAATATTTTATATCCTTAGTCATAATTTCAATACTATTAGTCAACCGATGAGTACATACAAGTGTACCAAAAACTTGGTACTAAATATAACTTTCCAAGGCGAAAATAAACAACAACATCTTGAACTTGTCGAGGAGATCTTGCTTTAGTGGTAATCTAGAGGCAGCGTTAAATTTGAAGTTCACGTTCCCTTCCTCATGCCTATAAATTATCACTACCCATAATAGCTCATTGTAACCAAAAATGAAGAAACAAGAAATAGTTTCTTCACTCTTTAACTTCATAATATTTAGTTTAGAATATTATAAATAGAATCCTCATTTCAATTGCAAACAACAAATAAGTAATAGACACATTGAGCACATTGTTTGATACTTCCTCCTTTCTAAAAAAAAAAACTTAGTTTACACTTTTTACACTGAGTTTTAGTTAGTGGAACTGTGGCGTTGGGATTTATTAATGAAAGTTAATATTGAATGTAAGCCACCTAAAGTTACAAAATAGAAGTATAATGTTTTTTTAAATTTTATTTAGGAAGGATCAAAAATGAAAATGCAATTTTTTCTGGAGACTAGGGCCTTGTTCGTTTTACATCTTATTGACATCTTATTTAATAATCTTAATCTCACCTTATAAGATAAGCTTAACTTTTACAAATAAGTTGTGTTCGTTTTGTCAGCTTATGAAAACAGTTTATCAAATAGGCTAACTTATTTGGTAAGCTGTATAAACTAACTTATCAAATAATCTCATATGCATAAACTTTCTATATTCCAATATCACCCATACTGAAAATATTATCCTTTATAATTAACAATTATAATTGTCCTTTTATGTCATTTTATATTCATGAGGCATGAGCTTCACCTATTTCAACCAAACACCCTAATTAGATTATCTATTAAACTTCAGGTTCAACGTATTAATCTAACTAATCAGGTTAAGTTAGGTTTGCCGAACAGATGTAGATAGTAATTTTTAGGGTTGCCCACTAGCTTATTGCTTCTTCTTTCTTTCCTTTTTTTCTTTTTTTTTTTGGAAAAGGGTCACTCTTTCTTTTTTCCCCTTATATGACCCCATAGGGGCAGTTGGACCATCATTTCTCTTTGTCAATCTTTCTCATCATACTAGGGTTTCAACTAATCATGAAAAGATGGCTCCGGTCCTCCTCCACCCTGTAATTTCTCCTAATTTTTGCCCCACAATTCATGTCCCTTTTCCTTTCTTCATTTGGCCAATCTCTCTTCTAGCTAATTCCTTCTCCACCTGACTATGATGATGATCTAATATATATTACACCTCATTTTCTTGTACTAGTGTGATAGCCATCACTAACTTCAAAAGTGATCAAGTTCTTCCTTACACTTTCAGGTGATCAAGAAGGAGAGTTTCTTCTCTTTGTTATTTCATAAAAAAATTCACAAGGAAGCAGATATAAGTCACATCACAAGAGTCCTCCTTACAAGGTCTTGCAAACATTTGTACGGTTAGGGTTTACAAAACCTCACTTTGATCACTTTGAAGCTGAAGAAATATACGCATGCTTTTCCTCTAGGGATTATAGCTACAAATACATAGAGAGGAGGATATATCTATATCTATTTATAATATCTACATGATGAAGAAGAGGCAGGTGGTGATGAAAAGAGAGCAAGGCGTATCAAGAAGAAGTAATAACCCGTCGTCGATTATTGTGCGATATAGTGAGTGTCAGAAGAATCATGCGGCAAGCATAGGAGGTTATGCAGTAGATGGATGCAGGGAGTTCATGGCGAGTGGCCCGGAGGGAACAAGTAGCGCCCTTGTTTGTGCTGCTTGTAATTGCCATAGGAATTTCCACAGGAAGGAAGTGGAAGCTGAAGTGGTTTGTGAGAGCTCTACACCTTGACTAGCTTAATTTTTAAATGGTCGATCTTATCCATTTTGATGTGTATGTGTTAGTGTAAATGAATAGAAAAGGGAACAACTTTTTTTAGAGAGGAGTTTATGATGGCGAAACTTAATCATGTCGATTTATGCCCCTCCTCTATAGAGTGAAAAGGAAATTTATGCTGTAATTGACAGGCTTATGTGAAACATATACTAGTTTGAGATTTGACTAGTTGTCCTGAGAATTAAGTTCTAATTTGAGTGTGTCTATCAAACTCTTTGGTTCAATGTATCCACTTTTAGCTAGCTTAGTTGTAACTTGTAAGTTTGCATATCTCAATTTCGTACTTTGATTCTCAATCATATCATGCCAATCCTGAAAGCAGCTTGCTGTACTATATATTATTATATGCATGACCAGCTGATTTTATCTAATGCTAGGATGATTTTCTACTTAGCTGCTACTTTTTTGTTCTTTATGAGTTTTATAGGACGGGGAATTCTGGAATAAAACATGGGTAAGATACCTACTACTCTACTAGTATCTACAAAGCATCAATTCTAACTACACGAGATTACATACCTCATTGCCTCATTGGCATCTGCTTTAATGTTGCTATCTTATTCTATTTGAACCATTTTTGGGTGGGAATTGAAATTTGATGTTAGTGTTTCATATTTTTTTCCTTGTCGCCATCGAGTAACATTATTCTACAATGTCATATCACACAAGTAATCTAAATGCTCTACTATACTATGATGGCACGTCTGAGTTGAAAAGAAATATGTTTGGGAGGCAGGAATGACACTCTTTTTCTTCTCTGATGCAGTGTGTCTGCAATCTTGGGTATTTTAACTCTAGTTGTGTCTGATAGTCTGATATCTAATCTCATTATTTTCCAAGAACTAGGCCACTTTAGCTGCTCCCAACCTGATACTTGATTTTAATAATTTCAGACACAAAGTCAAAGGTAATAACGATTACCAAAAAATACGGTTTCTTTACTTTGAAGTAATGGATATAGCATCTCAATACTTTGACATCTAACAGTACATATGAGTTTGGTAGAAGTATCTACATTGATGAACAAGATGCTTCTGGGAAGAGAAGAGAGCAATTTAGTCAAACTCACATTCTTCTAGGGGAGGGGCACATACCAAGATTGGGTCAAGATCCTCTCTAGTTAAAAGCAACACATTTCCTATTATTAACTTATTTTATTATTGAAAGATAAGGAGGTCACTCCAATTCTTAGGTACACCGTATACACCAGATGTTTTGAGCATTACAACATATACTATTAGTCAGCTTTTTAATATCATTAGTCAGTCCTTTATTAAGTTATGAATCTATCCGGTGTACGGGTACACCAGTGTACCCAAAGAACTTGTTGAGAAGGCCAACCTCTAGGATTCATATCTTGGCCTTACGGCTGATGGGTTTAGCATTTGACCCTCAGTCTCCTTTGTGGAACTAGAAGTGATTATTACTGGATTAAGGCTATCTTGATTCTGTAACTCACATGTTGGGATTTTCTAAAGAAAAAAATTGAGTGTTTTGGAAGATTAATAAAAAGAAAAAAGTAAACAATAAATCAAAGTGTTTGAAACTAAATTGGAAATTTGTTGTGACTGGAGAGGATCAAGTGCACCAAGATTGGGTACGAAACAGAAGTAATTAGTGGTATTGTTGAGTCCACAACTCACATGGGCATCAACGTTTATCTCAATTTTGGTTTAAGGCATTAATCTTTTTTTCCTTTGGTATTAGGCATCGCCGTTAGGATTGTTAGATACTACCGTTAGACTTGCTTTTGCTTGGACAGTAAACTTACGATTGCGTTTGTCCACAATTCCATACAAAGATTGTCCCTATTTTGTCAAAATCTGCATATACTCGATCTCAAAAAAAAAAAAAAAACTGCATATACTATTTGTACTTATGAACAAATTTTTAAATGATCTTATAAGGACCATTTTTGAGAACCAACTTTTTTATCTGAAAACAAGTGAACATCTCGAAATGTAAGGCATGTTTTTTTAACTTCACTTACTGAAGTGAACAAATATGAAATTGACTAGAAAAAAACTAAATAAAACCTACATTTCTCAGTGTACCGGATGTACACGTACCCCACGTGAATTTTACAAAGCAATTATAACATATACCATTAGTCATCTTTTTAATGTCATTAGTTAGTACTTTTATTATTAGTCAAAAATTTACCTGGTGTACGTGTAGTAAAACTTAAATTTTTTATGCTCAATGGATAATTTTTAAAAATAGTTATTATCACACGTAATTTCTTATCAAAACCTTATTTGTATCGTCATATGATAAAATTAAATAGTGAAACTTTTTGCAGGGCACACAGATGATCACAAATACATGCCAATAATTTGTAGGACAATAATTAACCCTCGACCACACAATAATGACCCCTCCTATCCAATCTCATTTATAACACGGATTCACACAAATTTTTCTACCAAAATATAACCAGATTTACGGTAACATATAAGAATTGATATTTAACACGTTTGCTTTGTTTATAAAATATAATATAACAAGCAGTGTCCAATGCAAATACACCGTACCAAAGGAATATCATAGATGCTAACGACAATATGAAACTGATTCTAACGGCAATGCCCAATACCAAAAGAAAAAAAGATAAATGCCTAAAACCAAAATCGAAAGAAACGTTAATGCCTATATCTATCGTGAACTCTGGTATTGTTGTAGCACAAAGTTCATTCGCAGTGGTATGGTTGTCACCTCGGCCGCACATATAGGGTAGATTACAATCTATTACATAATCAATGACCTTGTTTGGCACATAGTTAGAGCTGCTGATAGCTGAATTTGGACAGCTTCTCCCAAATGCTCCTAGCTAGTGGAATTAGAACTCTGATCTTCGGTATGAAAACCAGGGCCAGTACCACTAAACTAAGTACTACTTGAGTACTTGGTAGAATCTGATCTAATTATCTCTCTAAGGAGGACTTCTGTTTTGATCACTTTTATAAAGTGTACGTGTCCTCAACTCCTCATCGTCACATGGCGGAAAGTGATGAGGAAGTAAAACAAGCAGCTGATTTTCGGAACTAAGTTACTAACCATTAGGCATAATATCACTGTCTTTCTTTATGCCTTTGAAAACAATTGGCTATAAATCAATTTCTCGAGATGATTAGACAATTTTTAGATATTGTGCTCTACCGGTGATTCTAATTTCTTGTGAAAAAAATATGAGGTCCTACACTAGTCGCGTCAATGTTTGCCATATACGGAAACTGGTACTCCGTGTGTATTGTGTGTTTGTGTAATACAGTTTCGCTTATGATGCACGTCAGGCTGATTTGACTGAAACATAGTTTGAAGGGCTGAAGAAGAAATGTACAGTACTATATTGTAGAATTTGATCTCAATATAGTGCATTTGGTGAAGCACGTACACTTGAACACTTCAAGTTACCAACTACGGAGTACTAAAAAACTTGTTGCCTAGCAGAGTAGCAGGGTATGTATCACCCCAAAAAGGCCAGAATTAGTATTATAGCGTAAACACCGGTTCAATCTCATGATAGATGCATTATGTGATTCTGAATATGAAAAATAATTTCTTAAATGTCAAATAAAGTTCTTAAGAAGTTATGACGAGTACTGTGTGTATCCAAAGTAGAATACATGTGTAATGGTTTGACGGACAAACCCTATGTCATCGTACTGAGAAGAAGAAGAAAAACAACAATATGGGCTGGCCTTTCGACCTTTTTTTTCTTTTAAGAAAAAAGGAGGCTCGAATTGAAGGCCCGCTAATAATTGGGCGTATTTGAGAATTGTAAGCCTAATGTTCGTGGTCATTTCAGATTTTCAGCCCAAGTCTTGTCTTTTGTACTTCAAAAAGGAAAAAGAAAACGAAAAAAATATACTGGACCACGAATCTTAGTGTGTGAGTTGATCATGTCTCATTACTCTCATACTCTGTATAGTTATATATAAAACAAGTTCGCTCAATTTTTTCGCAACTAGTTTACAAGAATAAGGTTGGGATGTTACTATCTTCACATGAATGAACTTGTATTTCGACTATTAGATTAGTGTGTTTATTGAGAAACCAAGTAGCTTACAAGAATATATACAAGATGATTGGGATGATTTTAAGAGGAGAGTCCTCCAAGGCTCCTCTAAATTCTCATTTAATTTTTCGCCATAGGAAATAAAATGGGCCTCAGGGACGGCTCAAAGGCGGTGCGACCGGTGCCTAGGCACAGGGCCTCACACTTATGTAGTGCCCCAATCAGTTTCACGTATTGGTTTTGCAGTTGAAACAGGTGGAGGTAGAGTTGTACTATTTCACAGGGCCTATCCACAATAGAATAATAGATCTACAGAGATAGTAGAGGACTAGAGGTGCCTTGTCATTGTTGTCAACTTTAAAAAGTGTTCCTTTATCATACTATTTTTATTTTCAAAGTCTAACAAAACTCTCGTTTCATTGTTTCGTAGAATATCGCTTCATTGTTTCGTACTACGTAGAACTTGTTTCCAAAGTGCGTTTCTTTATCTAGTTTTATCAATATAGAGTGTACTACTACAGTACTACGTATCTTTTAATTTCGATAGAAGGATTTGTGACCAATATTAGAAAAAAAAATCATCATTCTAAAATATGGAGAATATGTTAGTAAAATAGGGCCCAAAATTAGCCTTTTGCACCGGGCCTCTAAACTCAATAAGCCGTCCCTGATGGGCCTGGCTGCTTATCTTCATCATCACGCCCCCCCCCCCCCTGCTACTAATGCATGAGGATCCTAATGACAACATGGCCCG
>ONZK01001968.1:36871-57918 GCA_900322385.1 Pharnaceum exiguum | reverse complement strand
TCTTTTTCTCTAAGGGTTTTGGTTTTCTCTTTTCAAAAACTTTTGTGTACACCGGTCTCACACTAAGGTTAGTGTGAGACCGGTCTGTACAACCCCTTACCCTTAGTCCCTTACCCAATAAAACAAAACAAAATAACCCATTTCTTCTCCTCCTCTCCTCTCCCTACTCCCTCAAACATAAAAATTGGATCTCACTCACTCACCTCTCTCTCTCCTCGAATTCCCCCATCCGCGCGCATGGCGGCACCACCGGCGGCCACTCGTCGTCGTGACACACCCAGACGAACCCGGCGAACGTGTCTGCCCCTCATGGTGGCCTTGCCTTCCTCGACCCGCACTCTCTCTCCTCAGCCGGATCTCTTTCTCTCTCCCCGACCTTTCCCTCTCTCCAGCGCGTACGGGGCCAGATGCTTGCCTTATTGCTGCAAAAGGTTGCAAATGACTTAGCGGACAAAATCATTTCGGCGTGTGACACTATTTGTTTAAGAAGCACCAATCCGCTTACATGTGGGTGAGCACGTGATCTGATTGATGATGATGAATGGCGGCCAAGGATCATATATCGTTTTGAGTCGTGGCAGCAGCATGTATTAGTGGCATTATAGCCATTATTGCATTTAAAATTCTTCTTGTTTGTACTGCACGTAGCAATCTTCAAGTACCCGGTATCGTTTTGTTTACTGAGGGTGTTGTCGAGTGTAGAAGTGGTAAAATAATGTGAATTTGGCAATGTGGGTTGTTGTGAATTCGCCGCGGTTCGGTGTTGTGGTTGATTTGCTTATGGGGGAGCATTTGGTTGTGCTTGTTAGACTGTGTTTGAAAGCAATTGTGAGGGAGGCGAAACACTGAAATTCCAGACATATGTTATTCGAAAAATGACTCCTTTACCAATGAAAAATGACCCCTTTAAAAATGAAAAATGACCCCTTTACAGCTGAAAAATGACCCCTTTACAGCTGAAAAATGACCCCTTCACAACTGAAAAATGACCCATGTAAAACTGAGGGCAAATATATGTTGTCTGAAAAAATAACCCCTTTACAAGTGAAAAATGACCCCTGTAAAACTGAAAAATGGCAGGCATATATTGTCTGAAAAATGACTTATGTACAACTGAAAAATGACCCCTTTACAAGTGAAAAATGACCCCTTTATAACTAAAAAATGACCCCTGTATAACTGAAAAATGACCCTTGTATAACTGAAAAATGGCAGACATATATTGTCTGAAAAATGACCCATGTACAAGTGAAAAATGACCCATTTACAAGTGAAAAATGACCCCTGTATTACAACTGAAAAAAAGACCCCTGTATTACAACTGAAAAATGACCCCTGTAAAATTGAGAAATGACAGACATATATTGTCTGAAAAATGACCCATGTACGACTGAAAAATGACCCCTTTACAAGTGAAAAATGACCCCTGTAAAACTGAAAAATGACCCCTGTAAAACTGAAAAATGACCCATGTACTACTGAAAAATGACCCCTTTACAAGTGAAAAATGACCCCTTTACAAGTGAAAAATGACCCATGTACAACTGAAAAATGGTAGACATATATTGTCTGAAAAAATGGCCCATATACAATTAAAAAATGACCCATAGTAATATAGTATAAAAAAATTTAAACAAAAAAAAGGTCTCCGTCCAGATTGTGTCTTTATTGGTGTTGTTAAGAAGAGAGCAAATAGCGAGAAAACGAAAATTCTGCCATAAAAAAAAAAAACGAAAATCCTACCATCAAAAAACAAACGAAAATCAAAATGTGTATGATCAAGATAGTCAGAGTAATAAGGGCGATGACTTCACTCTTGGTAAGATCGAAAGTCAACGCGTTCTCGGTGACGGCCTCACCACTTTCTGGGTCTTCGGTGTATTCTACTCCTCTGTCTCTCTCCTCATTATTTAATCTAGATTAGTTGATGAAATTTAATGACTAATCCGGAGCAGATGGGGAAGGATCGAATGAAGGATAATAGGAGTATATTCTCTCTCCTGGAGAATAACGTAGAAGATCAGAGAAAGGAGGAAGGGGGACAAAGAAGAGGTGAAATTTAGACATGAAAATGACAAAAATAGCCTTTAATGACAGTGAAATGTCAAGCGTGCCCTCCGTTGCATGTTAGCCCTTGTATGAGACGGTCTTACGCAATTGTTTGCGTTCTCTTTTTGGTTTTAATTAGTTTTGATGCCTATGGTCTGTTTTTATTTTTTGTTTGTTACTATTATACTACACTTACTCACATTTCACCCTTCATCATACTACTTCTACCGTCTGTTGTCATTCAACGTCGCTTAACTCATTTATTTATTTTTATTCTCTTTAACTTCATTTTTTTTCTAATTATTATTATGTTCCGTTTTGGTTTTTACTTACATCATTCCAATGCTTTTATTTTCAATTTTGTTAAGCTTTTTCCCGGATCAAGTTCATTCCTCTCGTATTTAATGCATAGGTTCAACTCAATTATTAGTTCAAAATAGCACAATTCTTTTCAGCTTTTGGCTATGTTTTTGTGCATTAAAGCCCATATTATGACACATGGTACCATATTATGACATGTGTTTATTATGTCATAAAATATGGGTTATGTCAATTCTTAGTAACTACCAATTATTATCACTATTTGTCTATATATAGTACAATTGTAGACATGGTGAATATAGGAAAAAGAGAAGGGATTGTATTTCCTCCTATGGTGTTCTCTTATAGTTTCTCTCAAGAGAATAAGAGTAAGAGAGGTTAAACACACATCAATATCAAACATTTTGAATGGCAATTCTAGTAAAAGCAACTAGTATTGATGAGACTTCTTTGTATCTTGTAGTGGATTTCGTGTAACCCATTGCTTTAATAGGGTCGAAATATGACTTCAACGATTGTGATATCATGCCTATAAGTCTATATCAAGTACCCTACATAAAGGTGCAACCCAATGTTTTAACAAACACGGATTAGTAGGGGCAAGTTTGTGTACCCCATTATCTAAGATGAGAATAGACTTAGTTGTTGTTATTGTTGGTGTTATTGTTGTTGTAAGAGCAAATTTGTCCCTACAACTTTAGAGGGCAAATGTGTACAATTACACGGGTTTCAAACTAGTTGTTTCATATCTCATGGTTTATGTTATGGAGATTTCAGATTTGGATTGTTTATTCTTTTTACCCATTTGTTGAGGTTCTTTTTCATTATTTGTTTTAAAATTCGTTTCATTGTCACTAAATGTT
The DNA here is from genome assembly GCA_900322385.1 of Pharnaceum exiguum. Classification (NCBI taxonomy): domain Eukaryota; kingdom Viridiplantae; phylum Streptophyta; class Magnoliopsida; order Caryophyllales; family Molluginaceae; genus Pharnaceum; species Pharnaceum exiguum. Next base: position 54,685 of record ONZK01001968.1, on the reverse strand, counting down.
GGCATAAATATTTTATCTCTTTAGTGATTTCATGATTTAGAGTTATTTTCATTCATGTAAAATTTCAAATTTTGTATTGTTATATTACTGAAAACCAAAATTAGATGTCTTAACTCTAGGCCATGTTCGCTTCACAGCTTATTTGCAGCTTATTTAATAATCTAAAGCTTAACTTATGAGATAAGCTTAACTATCGCAAATAAGATGTGTTCTTTTATCAGTTTAATTATGGAGACAAATTATCGAATAAGTTAACTTATTTGATAAGCTGTATGAGCCAGGTTATTAGAAGAAATCATATCAATAAGCTTTCTATATTCCAATATTACCCCTATGGAATATATCACCCCTAATAATTGAAAATTTAAATTGTCCTTATATGTCACTTTAGATTATTAATTAAGCTTTATCTAATTCATCTGAACACCCTAATTGGATTATTAATTAAGCTTCATCTAACTAATCAGCTTCGGCTTTAGGTAGGTTTGTAGACTCATTTGAAAATATGCATATAACTTGAATTTTTTAATGAATATATAGACATATAATAAGGTTCAACTCATTCAAATGCAACCAATAAAAAAACTAAAAAAATCGTAGGCCACATTTGTATAGCATTTTCCTTAAATTTTTAAAATTGATTTGTTTATTTTGTTTCAATTAGTACGCTTTCAAAATTTGAAAAAACGAAAAAAGAATCCACTTTAAATTTGTGTGACCCCTTTTTATGAATGAGACTGGGTAAGATGGTCATTACTTTGTACCAGAGGGGTAATTATTGTTTACCGAGGGGTTATTAATGACTACCCAATAGGTCAGTAATACACAGTCTCATGTAAGAAACGAGTTCACTATTTTTTTTGGGTGTATTTTCAATGATGAGCCCTAAGTCGTATGAAACTTGTAATTTATTGGATATTGATAATCATTCTGGTGAGAGGTAGCGAATTCATCAGCATGTCACCCTTAATCAAAGTCATGGATCAACCACTTGTGGTGGTGTATGAATTATGAGAAAAATTTATTTGAACGCACTTTATGAATGAGACGAGTCAATATTAACCATCGGGGATCAATTATTATCATTGAGGGCCATAGATCAACCATCTCTATTATTAATGACCCCTCTTATCAAACTATCCGTTTCAAACAAGTTTTTTGTGATGAAATATTTATCAATTCCAAGGAAAATCCTAATTTAAGTCGGTTTCGAAAAAAAAAGTTAATATTTTCCTCCAAACCAATTCCAAAAAGTATCTCAAAAAATTTTGGGTTATTATTTTTATTTCTTAATTGTATTTTTTAATAAAGTTTCCTAATAAAGCTAGGAAAGTAATTACGTAGAGAAAGACTAGTGCAGTTCCCGTGCGATGTACGGAATTGAAAATTTAAGGATAATAAAATAGAGCTATTTCAAAAAACTCTGATCAATTAATGATCTAAGGCATGCATCTAGCTAATGTTCATAAACTCGATATATTTTGCTTTTGTAGGATATACATTTTTTTTTTATCCTACTGCTTTATTTATTTAGCGAAGACATCGTCATTGAGCCAAATCAAACTTTAGTTTTTTTGTGAGGGAGGGAAAGGGGTATTATTTGTTCAATTATGTTGACAAATGAAACATGGGAAAGAAAAATAGAACCAATACTATTTGGGCTTTCCCTTGCTTCAGCTATTGTTTTCTAAGGGTTTGTTTTATTCATCTATCAAAATTTGAAATGAAACTGAATTGAACTAAAAAAAAACTAAATTGAACAGAAAAATATTAATCTGAATTGAAAAATAATGAATGCAATTAAAAATAAAACAAAAACTGAACTGAAAGAAATTGAGGGTGTGTTTTACATGTGTGGAAGGACCTAAATTGAGCTGAAAAAACTGAATTTAAACAGAAAAAACTGAATTGAATAGAAAAATATTAATCTGAACTGAAAAACTAAAGGCAATTAAAAGTATAACCAAAAACTCTGAATTAAACTGAAAAAACTAAACCATAACACTTCAAGTTAACAAAACACAACCTTAACTGAACTGAAGACGACATGATACTACCAAGTCCAATTTTAGAGTTTGTTTTGTTCTCGTGTAAAGACTTTAACATAAACTGAAATGAAAAGTATTGATTTGAAATGGAAAGAAATCGAAGGATTTTGAACTGAACTAAAAAAATCAAAATCGAAAACCGTTAAAATTATAACAAATAATAAACTGGATTAAAATAAAATTATATTACGCGAACCCATGTGTTTCCCTTTTTTTAGCCGTGCTCCCAAGTCTTGGGCATCTTTTTTTGTTGGATGGAACCAAGTCTTACAGTATTACGGAGTATATCAGTACTTGGTTGTAAACTTGTAACAATAATGATCAAATCACGCACAACAATTGAGCAACCGAGAAGAATATTCACAGATTCTTTTTTTTTTGAAGTAATGTTTTTTGGTAGTATTTAAGTTCATAATATAATCAACCAAAAAAAGTTAGGAAAAATATATATGTAGAATTAGTATTTCCAAAAATCAACATTCAAAGATTCTTTTTTTTTTGTTGCATCGATTTTGGAAGTAAAATATCTTGTCACATTTTTTTATTCCTTTTTTAAAAAATGTTTTTGAATTGTTTTTAATAAGAAAAAAACACTAATTTATGACAATTATTTTAGTTTAACTGGAGTTTCTAGCCAATCCAGAGCTTCCACCTAAGTTTAAACCAGATTATAAAAGGCAGTGCTCATCCAATTTTCTCTCTCCGTAGCGTCTCTTAGTATATAAAATATAGATAGATTTGTGTTACACAATTTTTTGTGAATAATGTAGGCTATATAAAGGACTGAGGGGTGTCGTTATTATTTCTCAAATTTTGTGACTGAAATAAAATCAGAACTGAGTGTTTTTTTTTGTTTACAATCGGTCGTAAATTACATTGTTCACCACCCTTCTGTTCGACCCGGTTTGACAAAATAGATAGATAAATATTTCACCAGATATGCAATCCCCTCTACTGAAGAAGTTCAAGTTGAGCTCTTGTTCACCATGACGTATGGTCGGAGATCTTCTTAAGACTCCCTATATACTACACAACGTTTCAAGTGTGTATCCAAACGCTGGCTTGCCATAATCTCAGATCCCCATTTCATTCGCCGCTATATCAAGTATAGGGACAGCTTGCCGCCTTCGAAGGTGCAACATTTCATGCTCTACTGGTTGTGGCATTTCGGAGACGACATTATCGGGTCGGGTGGCCACCTGGATTTATGTAAGTTGGATCAGCCACTCTTATCATCTTCTCAATTATTAGACTCCTCATTCAACTTCTGTCCAGCAATTCAACGGTGTCCTAGAGATATCAAGGAATTTAACTTTAGGATCATGTCAGTTTCTCATGGATTGATATTGTGCAAGGCGACAAACAGGTCGTCTTCGAATAGGTATGGATATAATCTTAGGGATTACTACGTGTGTAATCCTTTGACCAAGCAGTGTTTGGAACTCCCTCGTTTGCCGAAGGATTGTTTTCGTAATGCTAAAGAAGGGTCCGCGACATTGGTGTGCCACCCCTTGGACAATGACCTCCCTTACAAGGTCAAGTTCACTGTCCTAGAACTTGAGGATGCTGATTACAGAAGTGGTAATAATCGTCGTGGGTATTTCTACACCCACGTTTTCTCTTCTGAGACTGGCTGTTGGAAGGAGTATCGGGTGGCTTGTCCGGATGAGAAACTCTATTGGATACCTGAGACCCAGGTGGTATTCCATAATGGTATGTTCTATTGGGATGCACGGACCAGTGTAGTAGTATATGATCCCATCAATTCCCCCAACCAGTGCAGGTTAATCGACGTGCCTCGTGAGCTGGTTAGGGCTGATGATGATCATCAAATCCATTACAGCCAAGGGAAAATCCGGCTTTCTGCTTGCACCCGTCGTACCAAGTTTCCCTGTTATGTTTGGGAACACGCGGAAGAAGATTATTGTGTCAAGGGTGATCATGAGGGTGGTAGCCGTCGTAGGTGGAATCTTACTTACCAATTCTCCTGCAACCCCTTTACCGACAGCTATGGGAATATCGATTTCTTTAGCGAGACCAATGGAGAGATTGTATGCTTCAGACTGATTGCTGCTGGTGTAGTCATTCTATACAATATGAAGAAACGTTCCACGGAAGACGTTTTTAGATTTCCTAATGATGAAAATATTTCAGAGACGTTTGCTATTCCATTCAGCTTGACATCATGGCCAACGCTTATCCCACAACTTCCGCCAAAAGATCAAGATCAAGTCTAAGGCTCTGTTCGACAAAGCTAGTCGAAGCCGAAGCTGAATGTGAAACTCAAGTTGAAATTGATTAGTTAGCTAAAATTGAAGCTTAATTAATAATTTAATTAGGGTGTTTGGATGAAATACCTTAAGCAAAAGTTGATAAATGTAAAATGACATATAATTAGGAACATTTAAATTGTTAATAATTAGGGGTGATATTTTCCGTAGGGGTAATATTGGAATATAAAAAGCTTATTGATAGGAGATTATCTGATAAGCTAGCTCATACAACTTACCAAATAAGCTAGCTTATTCGATAATCTGTCTCTATAGGCTGACAAAACGAACACATCTTGCAATAGTTAAGCTTATCTCATAAGCTGAGTTTAAGATTATTGAATAAGCTGCCAATAAGTTGCGAAACGAACAGGGCCTAAGGCTACCCCTTCCAACATCAAGTGGTTGTTTGAGAATGAGTTTGCTATTTGCTGGTAACATTAATTGGGTTTCACAAAAAAATATGTGAACATGTTTCATATATGAGACTAAGTTACAATCCACCTATATAAAGGTCACCAATCAGTCAAACGGAGGTTTATGTCCAGCACCCATACTTGGAGTTCTACTGTTTGAAGGTTGATTATATATCTCTTTTATGTATTTCTTTGATTTATTTTCTCTTGGATGAACTATTTCCACAACAACAACAACAATTAAGTGTAAATCCCTATTTAATGGGGATACTCGAGGTCAGGATGTACGCAACCATACCCCTGTTTAAGAAAAATGAGAGGTTGTTTTCGAGATTGAACAATTGCTGCATTGAAATATTGACTTCCAAGAACTTCACCAAAAATAAGAAGTATTGGAGGGTTTTCATAGTAATTTTGCTGTAGTCCATAATCACCTAAAGCTGATAGATGGATATAATTCTTTCAACTTCATAGGCATTGAACCACTTGGATGAATTTTATTTGAACGCACTTTATGAACTAGACAAGTCAGTACTGACCACCGGGGATCAATAATTAGCATTGAGGGCCATAGATCAACCATTTCTATTATTAATGACTACGTCTCATCTATCTATTGGTTTCAAACAAGTTTTTTGTGATGAAATATAAATTGAATAAACCCGTTCCATATATGAGACTAGGTATTAGTGACCCCTCGACTACATAATAATGACCCTTCGACTACACAAAAATGACCCCTCGTCTGCACAATAATGATCCCCTTACCAAATCTCATATGTAAAACGGATTCACACCGATTTTCTCATGAATCAATTCTAAGGTAAATCCTAATTTAAGTCGGTTTCGAAAGAAAAAAGTTATATTTTCCTCCAAATCAATTCCAAAAAGTATCTCAAAAAAGTTTAGGTTATTTTTTTTATTTCTTAATTGTATTTTTTTAATAAAGTTTCCTAATAAAATTAGGAAAGTAATAACGTAGAGAAAGATTTGTGTTACACAACTTTTGTGAATAATGTAGGCTTTTTTTTTTGGGGGAAATAATGTAGGCTATATAAAGGACTGAGGAGGGGCGTCATTATTATTTCTCAAATTTTGTGACTTACATAAAATCAGAACTGAGTGACCTCTTGCTTACCATAAGTCATAAATAAAATCAGAAGTTCAAGCTGAGCTCGAAAAAGGATATTTTTAGGGAAGTCCGAGCACTGATCTGCAAAAGGTTTAAAGGACAATCATCATCACCGACGACGTACGTGACAGATGACGTATGGCTGGAGATCTTCTTAAGACTTCCTATAGATACTACACAACGTTTCAAGTGTGTATCCAAACGCTGGCTTGCCATAATCTCAGATACCCATTTCATTGGCCGCTATATCAAGTATCGGGACAGTTTGCCGCCTTCGAATGTGCAACATTTCATGCTCTACTGGTTGTGGGCCAAAGGAGGAGACATTATCGGGTCGGGTGGCCACGTGGATTTATGTAAGTTGGATCAGCCACTGTTATCATCTTCTAAATTGTTTGACTCGTCGTTCAACTTCTGTCCAGCAATAATTCAACGACGGTGTCCTAGAGATATATATATCCTTAAGGTCTTTAGGCTCATGTCAGTTTCTCATGGATTGATATTGTGCAAGGCGGCATACAAGTCGTCTTCGTCTATGTATCATCCTAGGGATTACTACGTGTGTAATCCTTTGACCAAGCAGTGTTTGGAACTCCCTCGTTTGTCGGATGATTGTTTTCATAATGGTAAGCCAGGGTCCGCGACATTGGTGTGCCAACCCTTGGACAATGACCTCCCCTACAAGGTCAAGTTCACTGTCCTAGAAATTGAGGATGATGATCACAGAAGCAATGCGGCTGATAATCGTGGGTACTTCTACACCCGCGTTTTCTCTTCTGAGACTGGCTGTTGGAATGAGTATCGGGTGGCTTGTCCGAATGAGGAATTTTTTTGGATAGATGACACCCCGGCAGTATTCCATAATGGTATGTATTATTGGGATGGTACACACTCCAGTGTACTAGTGTATGATCCCATCAATTCCCCCAACCAGTGCAGTTTAATCGACTTGCCTCATGAGCTGGTTAACTCTGATGATCATCAAGTCCATTGCAGCCAAGGGAAACTCCGTATTTCTACTTGCATCCGCTTTTCCTGTTATGTTTGGGAACTCGCGGGAGAAGATTATTGTGTCAAGGGTGATCATGAGGGTGGTAGCCGTGGTAGGTGGAATCTTACTTACCAATTCTCCTGCGAACCCTTTACCGACTCCTATTCGAATATCGATTTCTGTAGCGAGACCAATGGAGAGATTATATGCTTCAGACTGATTGGTGCTGGTGTAGTCATTCTATACAATATGAAGAAAGGTTCCACGGAAGACGTTTTTAGACTTCCTAATAAAAATATTTCAGAGGCGTTTGTTATTCCATTCAGCCTGACATCATGGCCAACGCTTATCCCACAACTTCCGCCAAAAGATCAAGATCAAGATGAAGTCCAAGGCTACCCCTTCCAACAGTAAGGGGTTGTTTGCGAATGAGTTTACTATTTGCTGGTAACATAAATTGGGTTTCATAATCTACCTGTTTCATATACGAGACTGTGATACAATCCGCCTATATAATGGCTATATATGGTGCCCCGACGTCAGGTCAGCAATCAGTCAAACGGAGGTTTATGTCCAGCACCCGTACTTGGAGTTTTACTGTTTGAAGGTTGATTATCTCTTTTAAGTATATTTCGTTGTTTTATGTTTTCTCTTGGATGAACTGTTTCCATGGGATGTTTTTCCCAGTGTACCGTATTGATTTATGAAACTTATGATTTGCTTTTATTGACCGGTTTATTGATGTTCATGGTTGATGAATATGGTGGTGTAGCATTAACGTTCCTACATCTCTCCAATCTCCGCAATAAGTAATATTTTTAAGAATGGCTTAGAGAGGAATTTGAGGGTAATTCAACGGAAGGGTATATCAACAATAAAAACGAATACACCCTAGTGATACAGAATCTCCATTAATTATTCCATAACCGTAAGAACTTTGAAGCTAAAAAAACAGGAGTATATTTACGCGAATGTGAGTATAAATTTGGTCCATTGGTCCTCAGTGTTGAGTTCTTTTCCAAAGTGATTAGCTATGACAGTTTTATTAGATTTTTTTTTTTTGGTATGACAGTTTTATTAGATTTTAATATTGAGGTGAAAAACTGAAGATGTTAGTGTTTAATCAAACAGTCATGAAGTCTGTCAAAGTGTGAAACTACAAGCTTAGGTCCAAAAACACAATGTGGCTTAACTCTTGACATATTGAGGAAGAGATAACTGCTGCTTCGTGAGTCGCGACCCACCATTTGCATATGGGCTGATACCTCAACTATTGGGCTTTCTGTTCGTTAGTATAGCATATTTTAATATTCTAGCGCCGTGGTGACTGAGGAACAAGTCCTTCCTATCGGACCAATGTTTTAAATAGCCTCACACTGTCCAGTGTCCATATGCAATTTCAGTCATGGATCAAGCTTTTCTGAAGATACTGAAAATCACGAGTGCATTGGATAATTGAGAAACGACAAAACTAGAGTTTTTTTTTGGAAAATTGTTGGTAAACCTTTTATATACCAAAGTTTGAAAGTACACCCCTTTTATATTTAAATTTGTAAACACACCCTTTAAAATAAAAAAGTGTTGTTCAGACACCCCAAAATTGACCGTTTCACCAAAAATCAACCCAAAATTCCCCTTTTACCCCTATTTGACCCAAATTGACCATTTTATCAAAAAAAAAAAAAACAATCCCTCCCCTCCCTCATCACACTCCTCTAATTATCCCCTACCCCTAATTGTTTTTCTTTATCCTTTAAAAAGTTTATAAAATTCAACCATAATTTTGAAATTACCTCAATTTAATTATTAAATCTCTTTTCAAAAATTGACAATTTGGGTCAAACAGGGGTAAAAGGGGAATTTCGGGTTGATTTTTGGTCAAATAGTCAATTTTAGGGTGTCTAAACAACAATTTTTGATTTTAAGGGGTGTGTCAACAAATTTGAACATAAAATGGGTGTCCTTATAAACTTTGGTATATAAAAGGGGTGTGCCAACAATTTTTCTTTTTTTTTTTAAAAAACAATTGAAGTCCGCTTAATTCGCTACTGGGCATGTGTTCGAGCTTGCAATACAATAGCTCCGATTCTTAGGTGTTTTTTACAAAGCATTACAACTTATTTCATTAATCACATTTTTAATGTCATTAGTCATTACCTTTATTATTAGTCATAAATTCACCAGGTGTACCAAAGAATTGCTGAACTGGGATTAAAAAGGTTAATGAACTGATTTAGCTTGAAATCACTCGGCTCAATTTAGGTCCTTGTTGGTTTATTGACCAGGTGGGCTCGGTTAAAGTTGAGTCGGGAAAGAGTTAGATGACTTCGAGTTAGGGTGGATAGCTCAATAAAAAACGATAAAAACAATCAAAGTTGGTCTAAAATTGGTCAAAGTCGGTGAAAGTCAATAAATAGGTTGAAGTTAGTTTAACTTAGCCATAATAAAACTAATCAAATTCGATTAGAAAAATCAGTTAAAATTGGCTCCTTTCAGATAAGCGAGTTGGATATTTGCTATTGTTTTTTCAAATATGCTCAATTCCATATCCAAGTGAGCTCAAAGTTGGCTCGTGACCAATTTAAATGGGATATTCAATAATGAAATCTACTTTAGTTGTGAGCCTAACAAGTTTTTGTACTAAAATTATTCGAGATCACTTTTATGTTATCAAAATGGTCTCACTATGTAATTTCAAAATAGTCTTAGATTGTATTTGTTCTTCTGTAGTGTTACATTTCAATTCAGTACTTTTAAAGTTTATTTCAGACTTTTACGGACAAATAAACAACACTCATTTATTTCACAATCTTATTCTCACATTCCATTTTTATTTATTTCATCATTTTCTTCTCATTATACCGTTATCTAAACTATTGAGTTGAGTACTCTCTCGCTCTCACCCAATATATCAAATTAAATAAAGCAAGAGAAGTAAGGCCAAAAATGCCTTTTCTCACTTTTCAATTTTTGTGCAAAACTCAAATGAGAAGGAGAGTGTAAACCTGAAGAAATATTATTAAGAGCTTGATTATAATTGATTGAGTTTTAGAATAAACAGAAAACAAGTGCAGCTAAGCAAATTTGAATTAAAAAATATTCGCTACCTCCCCCGAATGTTGTTCTTCAGCAGTTCAGCCCCGTGGAGGAAATTAAAAAGAGATCGAGGTGTTCAAAAATAAATATTAAAATCATTTTATTTGGACCTTTTGTTTTGTCGGCCCTTGGCAAAGAAACAAAATACTGTTCTCTAATACCAGACCAAAAATAAAATTACGCAATGTCTCTCTCATTTACGTGGCACGCGAAGACATATTTGCATGAGCAAACTAACCAAAAAACAAATAGACTTCCTAGTGATTCGTTAAAGCTAGTATCTATTGCATGATTTGATCAAATTGTCTGAAACTGATAATAACAAGCTACCCCATTATGTCCCTCCCTACATAAATCCACACCGTAAATCACATAACTCAAACACATCTATGATCTATCCACCATTAGATTGATCATGTCACATTAAACTAATATGTACCATCACCACACGTAATAATTTCCGATAAATAATGACTTTTGTTTTCCTGATTTATCACGTAAATACTGTCAGCTTTCCTAGAGAAAGCGACAATTAAAAAGTCATCATCTGAACCTTCTCACTTTCCTATGTTTCTTTAAATTCTCTCCAATTAATGCTCACAGTTCCAAAGATTGTGTCAAATATTTTAATACACTCTCATTTATTTATTCCTAATTGGGTTGTTTACTTGTTACAATTAGATTTTATTAATCTTTGTTTCTCCTTTCTGGTACGTTGATAGAAAGATACTTTGCACCATCCTCAATCCTAAACAGTGTAACAAATTATATTCTTACTTGTTTCTCACAGTGTTAAATAGTTTTGTCTCCATAAAAGGAAAACAAAACAAGGTTATGTTATGACAGCCATGGTGATGGTATCTTATATCAGAAGCTCTTAAATCAGCTACTATTTTGGTAATCTCTTAACGACCCACCTCTTAAATTTTGATTTTATGACAACCCTTTTGATCTTTTGTTCTAGTTTTTCGTATTTCTCCTGGCATGTTTTTCTCATTATTAGTTATATCTTAGTGAATATTTTATATTTGAGTCATTAAACATGATCATATTGTGTTATTGCCTCAGAATGATCATATGAAGCATTCTTATTCTTGTTATTCTTTTCATTTTGTTGCAGGATAAATTTCTGGTATGATTTTCACTGGCTAAATGGTGATCAGCTGATCATGGTGTGTGGTTAGCTATGTGAGGTGATGATACTTTCACAAATTAATATCATCAATGTTTCTTTGGGTGATTTAGTTAAGAGGTGTTGTTCTGTGATATCCTTATGGGGGTTTTTAGGTGCCTGTTAGCTTGCATGTCATAATCTGGGAATTGAAGATTGAAAGTTCTGTCATTGTTGGCATTTCTGGATCATACATTAAGAATTTGAAGGAAAGAAAGTGGCCTTTTTCCCTAAATGCTCAAGATGGGTATTGAAAAGATGTGATCTTTGTTAAATTTATATACCCCATTTATATTGATGGGTCAGTGATGGTTCCTCTTTGAGAAGCCTAGAAAAGCAAGATAGTTTTGGTTATACTTCACTACATCCAGAAACCCCTGTAGATTAATATGTTGTATATCAGGGTATGCACATAATATAGCAGAATGTCAGAAAAGGTATTGTCATCCCCAAGGTTCCTTCTAAACCTTTCGGTATTTTCGGTGTTTGTACTCGTAATTTCTTCAGTCTTCCTCTATCATTCGGTTAATAATCCTCTCGTAACATCGTCGGTTTTTAAGCTAATTGTAGTTGATAAAGACCATGTTTTCTACAAACCCGATAAGAGTGATCAACCAATAGAATTTGTTGTTGTGCCACCACCACCACCTTCATTGATCATTGACACCCCTCAAGTAGTGGTGAACACCGGTGATCCTATTCAAAATCCTGATTCAAATGAGAAATCTGGTTCTTCATTGACAAATAATGAGGGCTGCAACTCAGATAATGCTCTCCTTCGAGTGTACATGTATGATATGCCAAATCAGTTTCACTTCGGGTTGTTGGACCCGAAGCCAAGGCCCAACCAAACATGGCCTAATGTGGTTGATGCAAGTCAGATCCCACATTATCCCGGGGGACTGAATTTGCAGCATAGCCCTGAATTTTGGCTCACTGTTGATCTTCTATCATCCAATGTTAAGGAGATAGTTAGACCGTGTACTGTTTTCCGAGTGACAAATCCAAGTGAGGCAGACTATATTTACGTGCCCTTTTTTGCATCGCTAAGTTACAACCGGTACTCTAAGGTTCATGGTAAGCAGAAATTCAGCCTCAATAGGAAATTACAGAAGGAATTGGTGGATTTCCTGATGAGACGGTCAGAGTGGAAGAAATTCGGAGGGAAGGACCACATTATAGTCGCACACCATCCTAACAGTTTGTTATATGCTAGGCGGAAGTTGGGTTCTGCAAGACTTGTCCTTGCAGATTTTGGTAGGTATCCAGCAAGTGTTGCTAATGTGGAAAAGGATGTGATTGCTCCTTACAGTCATGTCGTGAAGAGCATCAGCAGTAATGACTCATTGCCGTTTGAGCAGCGAACCACATTAGCATATTTCCAAGGAGCTATCTATAGGAAGGATGTGAGTAAGCTGCTCTCTTTTGCCAGTTTTATCTCGTCTAAAATATCTTATTTTGTCGTCAAAAATTAGTATGCTCTCTTCAGGGATATTTCTCATTACAAGTTTATTTTACTAATTTTCTGGAGGTTCTATTCAGAGAAACTAAATCTAGTCAATGTATTATAACATCATTCTATAACTTGGGTTTCAAACGAATACGCTGCTCTTTTGGTTGAGGAATTCGTGCAATAGTTTCTTGGTGTGTTTTCAGCATAACTGAGAAATCCTATCATCCTTTGTTTTGAAAACTGATGTGGGAGCCATTAGGGCTGAATCATTCTAAAGAAATTTCCTTTCTTTTTTTTTGTATTTTTGGATGACTGACACACATGTCTTCCTGTCAATAGAAGCATTGTAGGAGCCATAAAGTTTGAGAAGAATTGTTGTCGAATGTTCTGAGAAGTTTGTAACATTGTTCCTCTACTCAGTTTCCTTGCCGTGGGGCTTTGTGCTGATATCCTAGTTATGGCTAGTATGCTTTTGTTAAACGAGCCTGTAATAGCTTTTCATGATGACATTTTTGCTTCATATTAACTCGGAATTTTACATTTCTTAGGGAGGAGCGGTGCGCCAAGAACTTTATTATCTCCTTAATGACGAGGAAGACATACACTTCACATTTGGAAGCGCACAAAGGAGTGGTGTCCGCCAAGCAAGCAGAGGGATGGGATCTTCCAAGTTCTGCCTAAACATAGCAGGAGACACTCCTTCATCCAACCGTCTCTTTGATGCCATCGTTAGCCATTGCATACCGGTAATAATCAGTGACGACATTGAACTCCCGTTTGAGGATGTGTTAGATTACTCTGAGTTCAGCATTTTTGTATGGGCCTCCGATGCTGTCAAGGATGGTTTTCTTTTGAAGCTCTTAAGGGGAATCACAAAGGAAGAGTGGAATAAAAAGTGGCAGAGGCTTAAGGAAGTTTCTCACCATTTTGAGTACCAGCATCCATCGCAACCAGGAGATGCTGTTGATATGATTTGGCAGGCATTTGCACGGAAGAAAACTGGTGTAAGGCTGAATAATAGAGAGAGAATGTATAGAACGCCTCAGCAGCTAATGCAGAGTTGATTGAGTTTGGGACTTGGACATGTCTTAATTGAGCAATATATATTGAGATGAGGATGGAAAAGAGTCTACTAGTGCTGAAATGGTTGGAAGGCTTGGATGGTTCGCTACTGAGCAGAAGAAATGTGATAAATGCTCTTAGGTTTGGTACTTTTTTCCTTGTGTATTATTTTCCAGATGAACAACTTATGCCTGATGTATGTGTTCATCTTGTCCCGGGCAGCAGTAGCCATCTACATGAATATCTGTACCAGTTAACCTGGTGTTTATATTTCATATAATTGATCTGATATGATTTCCATAGAAATCAGGTATCTCTGAAGTCCGAGTCATACAATAGTGTACACCTACTGTTGAAAGAATATGAAACAAGAGAATTACTCAAGTTGATGAAAAAATATGCACTATATAGCTGTATACCTATGACAGGGAGAACATTCATGATATCCTGATCAACGGCTGAACCTACAATTGATGGTGTAAGTGATATATTACAAAAAAGTATAGGTCTCTAATATTGGGTTCAGTGCCTGTTTCTTGGCACAGGCTAAGCAAATTGAAGCATCAAAATCCAATCTGCCCCACATGGAAGAGTCGAGGACAGGAACAAACAAATGTGCTGCCATAATTCAGCTCTCTTTTGCACCTACCATAGCATATGTATATTAACCTACCTCACTCACTCTGCCAAAATTTTCCTCTACTTATCAAGGAAATGCTTGTGGTAGTCTTCAACATCTATTGTGGATGGGGTCTGCTCCCCTTCGAACTCTTCGTTTGCTTGACTGATTAGGATCGAACACCTTCGAAGGCCTCGGTGCTTGACTTGGTGCATCAACCAAATCATGCACATCTACTTGCTCGAGAATTCGCGGTCTTTGTGGAAATATGGAGTGATCTTTCAGAACTAGCTCAATGCTGGTTAATCCAGATACGCAACATGGCCGAATGGCAATTAGGAGGCCTATACAAGAGAGTAGGATTACGAGTTTGTGTGCAATACAACCCATTTTTCTGATGGTAAAGAGTTTGTGGGCAAGAGGAGTAGATGATGAGAAGAAATGTTTTGAGCTTCTTGTGTGACCTATGGTAGAATAAATTTTAAGCGTATGCCTGATCAAATGTAGTATATGATATGTGAGGGGGAAGATTTAAAAGAATAAAGCAAAGAAAGAGTGGGAGAGTGGAGGACCAGAACATCTACTGAAGTTTTTAAGATTCACTTGCTTCCCCAATCATAAGCTGTGTGATATATAAGAGGGTGCTTTTTTCTTTATTTTGTTTTAGAAGGATCTGTTAAGTTTGAACAAAAAGTTAAGTTGGAACACCATCCTTGGGAAGCCAAGTATCTTTTTGATGGTTCCCTACATTCCTATCATTTGCAATTTGCTCTTTTAGACCAACCAAAGACCAAATCACTCAATTCCTTATCTAGCCTACTTGCCATGTCATCTTACAATGCAAAGTTATACATACATAAGTATATATAGTAAGCCTTAGCCCACAAGTCTTGGCGGCATACTACAGAAACCATGCTATGAATATCAGTAGGCGGCTTACATTGGAGTAGCTAATATGTAAATGGTATTGGTATTCAGTATTGTCGTCACTCATCGTCATCTGAGGCCAACTTGTTTTGAACGTTGTAATAGATGTGTTATATAATGTATCTAATTGTCTAGTTGATATATTTAATCATTCATAATGTGGATCAAGATCCTATATACACAATTTTCCTCACTAAAAGCAATAACAGACCACGAACGATTCAAAACTCTTTGCTAATATACACTCGATTATTGTTGTTGTTGTTTTCTAGAGGGGATCCAAGCGCGGTAAGAGTACGCAAGCCAATTGATCAGATGAAAACTTTTAACCGATTGATCATCAAATGTTGATCAATCAAGTTACATAGTAGTTATAAGTCTTATAACTATCGCATGGGGATCAACGTCAAGGATACTAAAGAACATAATTGTTGAGTGAAAATGAAATATCGCATCGGAGAATGGAAGCAAAGGAGACAGTCAGTAGAAGTTGCTACAGTTACAAGTAACCCTTATGATTATAAAGTTCATAAACATTAAGAAGGCCAGGTGAAGAATAGAAACCCCTTGAGAGTGACCAAGCAAGCTCTTTGCTTTTGATGTGTGTATTTCATTTACTTTAGAATTCCAAGCTCTTGTCTCTATGCATGAAAAATTATTTAGGCGGTCTTGGTTTCTTGTGCTTATTGGATTTCCTTTATGCTTTTCTTCCCACTCCTTGGGTTTTATCAGCCTTAAGCCCTACAACCAAAGCAATTTAAAGATGGCACCAAACCACCACTATCTTCATTTGGCCCCTTTTTTATTTTCCTTGTTTTCTTTTTGCTTATCTTCTTCATGTTGAGTCAGTTGAGATAATCATAAATATTTTGAATTCTTTGTTTTGAAGTAGAGTTGTCTTCCACTAAAATAGTTGCTAGCTAATTGTTTGCTAACGAGCAGAAATTGGTCTTATAAAGAACTATACGGCTCCAAACTAGACCTTTTTCGTGTTGACAGTACCTAGTAGTCTGAGGTAGTCATTCACTCAAATCACTCACTACAAGACGGGTCTATGAGTTTCATGATAGATAGACTGCAAACTAAATGTTGATCTCTTTGCCAGTTAATACTTAATACGTAACACACTCTAACAAATTTGATAGTTTTCCTTCAAGGATAAATAAAATTGGTAAAAAGGATCATGAACTCTGGTCCAACACAAATGCTATACTGTTGTGAATTTTGTGGGCCTTTCTCTAAACCCCTCTTTGCTTTTGCAGCACAGCTGTTTAGATTAAAGTGAAAGAACTAACGAGTAGTTGCTATCAAAAGATTATCTTTGGCCATCAAACTTGAATGGTTTTCTTTTAGGACGGACAAAGATGAAAACATATAAAAATCAAAAGAAAAAGAAACCCACAGAAATAACAACACCATTGAGAACTATCCTTACATTTAGCTCCATGAATCCATTACTTGGAAGCCCTGGCGCTTGAACATCATTGGCCAGAAAGCCAAAGAAAGTAATACTAACCCCCCCTCCCCCCTGTTTTAAAAAGGAGAGTTTTTGATGTATGATTGTACTGTAATGTAAGACTCTAGTATGCAAATAGTGACAGTTCAGACATTAGAAACACATGCTAAACATAACCAATATACATTACTATCATAGTCAAGACTCAAGAATGTCATCTAAAAGCTTAGCAATGTCACTAGCTGAGCATGCATCTAGCTCTGCGAAGTTCATGTTGATCGTTAAATATTCCGTCAAAAAAAGAAAAACTTGTTCATGGTCCAAACACTGGCTTACCTTGCCTCATTATCGCGATACAGGAATTACACCTTTCCATCAGGTACCAGTAATTCTCACCAGAGCAACAAAGCAACAAAGGAAATATCGGAATTTAAAGGTGCACAATGCTTGATTAAACGAAAAGATGTTCAATGCTTGGAATATAATTTACTCTTACAGACATGAGATCTCAATTGCTACACATCACAACCAAAAGTGTTGTGTGTGTCATCATTTATGTACAAACAACATAGGAATTGTAGCTCTAGTTCTCAGGGTTTTTAAGAATTCTCTCTGCGTTTTTTTTCTTCAGGTAGATAAGCTACCACAAGGTACAACATAGTAGATAACATATTGGCTTGCCAATTGAATTGGCGAGCTTTTTTAAGCTCACCTAGAGCTCCATAAGACAATCAACAACTTCCTTTAGAACTCACCAGAAGTCTGGTTCCGATCTACATCTCCGCCTGGAAGCATGTAAGTTACCATCAATCCACATTGTCACTGCTTTCGAACCATGAGCATAAAATCAGACTATTTGATGAGTCTCTGGATGATGAGCAACTGCAGGACCAGGGGCTATAGTGAAGTGTAGGCCCCTGTGCTGCCCTGCTTGTATTACATATGCAACTTCACCTGCTGCGAGTGCCGCTGCTTCCTGAGAGTAAGATCACATAAATGGGAAGAGAATGAGTTTACCTTGTCAAGTAAAATTATGCACTCACATGTTCACATTCTAACAGCAGTCAACAACCATGTCTTCACAGGGTTGAAAAGGGAATACAATCAGCATGGCTTGGTTTATCTCAACTAGTAAATTTTTTACATGGCGAACCCCCCCCCCCCCCCCCCCCC
>ONZK01001968.1:3507-18389 GCA_900322385.1 Pharnaceum exiguum | reverse complement strand
TTTTCTGTATGATTTTAATTTAAGTACTGTTGGTTACCTGCTGTATCAAGCTTATTTGATGTTTTGTGGTGCTCGCCTTCTTGTTTATAAAAGTCTGTCGATATCGGGCGGTCCCCTGAACGTCAAATGAAATGTCTTATCCTTCCATGTTTTGAATTTGCTATTGATTACCTACTTCATTAAACATGTTGTTTTAGCTGTAGTATATCTATCTCTCTTTTTGTTGCTATGAATCACGTTAGTGGCCTGTTTTTCTTCGCAACACAGTACATCAAGCATAATTGATTATTTGATGTCATATGTTGTCTTTCACCTGCTTTTTCAATTTGTTTGTACAATTCACTGAATGCATTTGGAATTCTTACTTGCCTCCAGTATGAGCAATTGGTGCTCGAGGACCTCATCAAAAAGGGTCACCCGGAACCTGAATCAAAGGTTGGTTCAGGCATCGACTCTTTCGAAATCCGCCATCATCCAATGTGGAAAAGCCGCTGTTTCTTTGTCATTAGAGCTGATAAGACTGTTGAGGACTTCAGCTTCAGGAAATGTGTTGATCACATCCTCCCCTTACCAGAAAACATGAAGATGAATGCTGATGTGAACAAGGCATTAAACGGTAATGGGAAGAAAGGTGGTGGTGGAGGTAGAGGAGGTGGGCGCGGTCGTGGCCGAGGTCGTGGGAGGGGCAGAAGGTAATTGTTGATCAAAGCTGCAAAGTTTACTTTGCCGGGGTACTACCCTTTGCTCATTTGTTGCCCCTAATGGTTGTACTCTAGAACAAAAATTTTGTCCTGACAATTTACGGGTTAAATGCCATCATGTGTTCTCCTACATGCCAGTTTTTCCTGTTACTATTCGTTTATTACAGTTTACAGGTGAGACTGCAGACCTGCAGTCTCCGGAGCTTGAACTAAATTAACCATCCGGGGCGAATCACTGCACAAGATATACACCAAAGAAAAAGCAACTCTAGCATATAGAATTTGCCTAAGAACTATAACAATCCTATCTTTCTTCTTGCTCTTTGGTCTAAAGAAAGCTTGAGTCTTTTTGTTTGCCAATTGAAAGTCTTTGATGCCTCTCCTTGTGTTTTGAACATCGAAGCCAATCAGGTGTGCATTTCGAAAAGAAATGGAACGATGATTTTGGCATGTTGCCAAGCCTTGAATGATATCGGGATTATATGTTGGTATTGGAAGATGATGATCACTCTGAATAAAAATGAATTTTAAATTTAAACCTGAATCATTGTATATCCAAGCACAAATGAGAATGCAATAATATTGAATTTATCCCAGTGTTCACAGTAATGACAAGTACAACTGACATTTTCTCCTTTTGTTTTTCATTTCATTTGTGACAAGCTCACAAAAGTGAGGTATGTTCATTGCAGCAGTTCTGTAATGCATGTATATGTTGACGGATGACATAGGTTCATATCTCCGTTCGGACTAACTGGAATTTACTAGTACTCCATTGAACTTAAATCACTAAGAAAAGCTCACTTAGATTTGTAAGTTACAAAATTTGAATGAATGACCATTGAGTGCCAAATTATTAGCAAAAGAGTATGCCACCACTAATATTTATCATTAACTTCAGAGAGGTAGTGTCGATCAATAATTGCCAAGATGGCTATCATCATTTCGTAGTTTGTAACTCCTATAATCTTAATTTCCACATCATGTGCATTCAAATATGAAATGATCCGCATTAACGTCACACCATTGACTATCGTAAACTTTTCTCAAAATAAGTGAAAACTAATTTCAATACATATTTTCAAATATTTAAAATTTTCAACCATTTGATGATTGGAACTTCGTAGGTTATGTCTTCTCAAAATGTACATACAAGTTCAGAAAGAAGAAGAAATGAATGAGTACACTTCAAAACAAAATGAGGAAGCCATGACTTACAAAACAAATCAGCTTAATTAGTAATCTTATCTTTCAAGGAATTTTACTATAGTGA
This sequence comes from Pharnaceum exiguum, assembly GCA_900322385.1. Lineage (NCBI taxonomy): Eukaryota > Viridiplantae > Streptophyta > Magnoliopsida > Caryophyllales > Molluginaceae > Pharnaceum > Pharnaceum exiguum. The sequence continues at coordinate 16,415 of ONZK01001968.1, read as the reverse complement.
AGCAGATTGAAGGTACTGACTGACCTCTAAAATTATCCACATTTGTAAAGATACGTATACATATATAAAGGAGTTGCATCATCTACATTAAAAATGCATGAAAAAAAGTTTGTACATACTATACGATTAGTAATAAAATTACTTCCATTAAAACAGTAATTAAATTACGAATCGAGGACATGTGCATACAATAACATGATCACATTACGTAAAAGCAATTCCAATATCTATCCTCAAATACTATGTTCTTATTCGACATAATTTGGGTATATACACATGACCACAACTCACACACTGTATCTATTATGTACACGGTCAATTAAATTGTGAGGTTACATCCTGAAATCCATCAAATGACGGCACATATATGAAAAGTTAAATACTTAAATGTAACAAGGCTTTTAATCTTCCTCTAGGATTCAATTCATTTAGATTATTTTATTAACATTCGTATAAATAAACAGTAAACTTAGCCATTGACGACCCTTCAACATCCATTCTTACGTATCCTCCTTTCTCCTAATCGATCTGTCAACTCCAATATTCGCTTCTTTTTCTCTCTTACAACTATACTAAGAATGTGGAGTCAAAAGCAAGGATGTTGGTCCATGCCAAATGAAGAAGCACCAGTTTTTGCCATGCAAACTTACCAATCGTGCGATAATTTCAAGTACGAAGTTCTTCCTTTGTTACAATAACATTGTAGTTCTGTTTAGTTAATTAAACCAATATGCATTTTTTATTAATTTTCTCAGTTGATACACTACAATATATACACTGTAAATGGTAAACAATACGTTGGTTATGTTATGTGTTGATTTCAACTTACATATTATGATGATTGATCATTTTTTGATGTCATTTTGATTTTGAAGTGGCTATCTTCCGTTGGAGTGGCATCATCATGAGGTTCCATTAGTACCAGAAAACATATTGGATGCCATTCCTTTAACGGGGTGCTTCCATGATGATCATCATCATCACTTCTATTCAACATTTGATCATCTTGCACCTAGCATCCAAAGTCCACATCTTCTCACAGGTACGCTGATCAATATATATTGTTTCTATTAACTAAGAGTAGACTCAAATCTATGAGTTGAGTATGTGAAAAACTTAATATTAGTTTGAAGTATGTCTCTCGGGTTATCCTACCATGACGTTTGTGTTAACTTGTACAAGGTCTAAAGTGGACAGTAAAAGTGAAAAAAAAAGAAGAAAGAATTTGAACGTATTAACATTAGAAGTTGTAGTTATTTATCCCTTCTCATTAATCTAATGTTTTATCCATGCAGAAAGTGTTACAACATACGGTGGAAGTGGAAGTGGTTTCAAGGACTTGAGAGATTTGGAGTTGGAGAAAGCTCCTCCATTGATCTTATACCATGACGAATTCGAAGACATTATGGATGGTATTGTGGGTGAGAAGAGATCAAAGGAGAAGGAAGCATCTGACAGGCAGGACCATACCAAAAAGAATAATAACATTAGCAACAAAAACAACAACAACGTCAACAACAACAATAGCATCACAAGTTCGAAGGCTCTCTCAAAGGATATGATTAGCCAGTACTTTTACATGCCAATAACACAGGCAGCAAAGGAACTGAACGTTGGCTTAACTTTGCTGAAGAAAAGATGTCGAGAGTTGGGCATTCGACGGTGGCCTCACCGCAAGCTCATGAGCCTCCAAACATTAATCAAGAATGTCCAGGTACGTTTTTCCAAAAAAAAAAAAAAAGGAATGTCAAGGTACGTTCTTATCATTAGGTGCATTAAAAATTACATTCATCATTCATCTTTTCAGATGATTGCCTGAGTTTTATTCAGTAATCAGTATGCTATGTGGACTGTTAGTTGTTGTAGATAATAATTCTCATTCTATATGTCAGTTACTTATAGGTTATTAATGGAATTCATACTTCATAGTTAATGTCAGATGAATGAAATATAATGTATCACCTATACTTTCTCTAGTTTTGCTACTTTAATTACGGACTACTGTATCTACCAAAAAAAAAGCACAACCCTTGAGTCTTGATAGATGACACGAGTGTACATGCAGGAGATGGGCAAGGAAGGAGGAAACATGAATGGAGCAAAACTGAAGGACGCAATCAAGATACTAGAGAAAGAGAAGAAGTTGATGGAAGATGTTCCTGACCTTCAGCTTGAGGACAGAACAAAGAGGCTCAGGCAAGCCTGTTTCAAGGCTAACTACAAGAAAAGAAAGCTAACGAACGGCTCAAATTCTATGGAAAATGTGCACAATATCTGTCGATCTTCTTCGGGTAGCATGTCATCCCTTAACAGTGCTTTCGGAGGCAATGGCGACGAAGATGGACTAGATGCCATAGCTCTGTCCTACTTTCCTGAATCTTTTTCTCCCTAGAGGTGCTGCCCTGATGCTATGAATAGAACTCTTTCTTAGCTAGCTAGCCTAAGAGCAAATGAGCAATCTGTTATTGCTCTATTTTTTGTATCGAGTACCTCCAATATGGCTCTAGCTAGTATTGAACTTAAACATCTTGTTTTAGTGCCATGTTCACATAATGAACTTTTGCTGGCCTAATTTCAAAATATCGATATCTATCCTTGCTTCTTTTTTTTAGCTGAGTCTCAACAGCAGCTGGCTTCATATGTAGTTCAGAAGTTAGCATTGAATAATGAATATGAATGTATACATTGATGCCAATAAGGAGAAACTGATCTGAATATCTGATAGCTCTAATCAGTAATCACTAGCTTCATATTAACAGAAAATCAATTCTCAAAACTTTTCCACATTAACATGGGATAGATAACAGTACCACAATTCAAATTAAAAATTGACGATAGACAAAGCCATCTGCAAATTTTCATTCAGAATTTCAGAACCTAATAACAAACAAACACTGGTATACCAGGATATGAATTCTTTTAACAGTTTGTAGAACTAGAATCAGCTCCAACATCTATACATTGACACAAACCATCTGGCTTCCTCGGTCTATATGCTGAAGAACAAGAATTAGCTACTTCAAAAATTGACAAATTATTACTCTCTACTACTAGATAACACTGTAGACTAAATTCTTCCCTAACTAAGAAGGCCTGAATGATCAACTCTTCCACCAGTTCCTCGGTTCCTCAGGTAACACGAATACTCTTCCTCGAACAGCAACAATCAATCACAGCAGCAGTAGTGAAAATGTGAAATGTGTACATACCACGAGTCAAAATGTAGTCTGACATTGTATAAGAAGATCAACAGGAGGGTTCACTTTGCGGAGGGAATTCTGTCTCCTCTGAGTCCCCCGTCTTTCTCTTCTTGACATCACTGACGACAGCGGAGTCCCAATCATCATCCACAGCCTTGCTGCTCATTCCCCCATCAGCAAAATCTCTTTCCTGCAGGTTGTCAGAAATACCCTCTTTCTGATTGTTGACAACCGTGTCGCTCTTGATGATCACAGCAGGCATAGTAATGTGAGAATCAGGACCCTTAGACACCTCCTTACCCTCCATATCTGAGGCAACTTTCATCTGATCATCATCAGCAGGATCGTTGAACTTGCAAAAAAGAGAGCAGAATGATGGATCAACAGCTCCTGACAAGGACTTACAAGTGACACAAGTGTCTTTCTGATCAGGCAACCCTTTTTGGTAGATTATAAGCTCCTTACGGCCAGAATGTTGTGCAATCCCAGTGATATTCAAACCCTTGATTGCTAGTTCCTTCAGCTTTCCCAAAGGGAACCCGTAAATCATCTTGCCTTGCGCTTTCTCAGCCTTGATAACAGGATGACTCTCGTGATGTTCTTTCCTCTGTGGTTCCGTCAATGCCTGCCTACCACACTTGAAACAGAATTGGTTTTTATCGGTCTTTTTTCCCCCCTGGGTTGTATTGAACTCAGCATTTATCATATGCTTGATCACCTCCTTTGTTGTTGGTGCTTTTGCCTTCTTCACATCCTTAGAGATACTGATACCCTCTTCTTCCTGTTTCTTGAATTCTTGATCATTGACAGCAGCAGCAATTTCCCTGGTCATGATGATCTCCTCATCAACATTTTCTTCCTGTTTCTTGAGTTCTTGATCATTGACATTAACATTTTCTTCCTGGTTGTTGTCAGATATGATGATACCCTTTTCCTGATTGCTGAAATGATTCTTGATTTCAGCAGAATTGGCAAAATTCAACTGATCACTATTAAAATCAGTGAGCTCGTAAACATTATGATCATCATGATATACTTCCTTCTCTGATTCAGTTAATGTATGCCCACCACAGTCCCAAAAGTACCTTTCATCATCCAAACGTATCCCACTCTCTTTACTTATATCAGTATCCTTAATGAAAGCATCATCCAACCACTTTGACGTTCCAGTGTTTGTGTTTGTGCTTGTGCTTGCGCCTGTGTCTGTATGTGTATTTGTGTTTGTGCCTGTGTATGTGTTGCTCACTTCCTCACTGCCTGCAGCCATTTTCTTTCTTCCTTTCTTGATACTAAGCTAACTCTTCTAAACTACTTCTGTTTGTTTTGCAGGGAAGGTTTGATGAAACAAAGCTTAATGACAGAGAGCAGAAAAATATGATGATGTAACGAAGGCTAAATGACACAGTTTATATAGGGGTTGTTATCAAATTATCATGTCTTGTTGTTTGGGAGTTGTTTCTGTTAAGACTGTTATAAGCCTGTAGAGGGATTTCAAGAACAGGCGCCTTTTTCCGCAGTTATTTGATTGTGTGAGTGAGGCCTAAATTTGGGTTGACCCAATACCAGTTTATAGGACTATTATTTTGGCCCCAACTTCATCAGCCCACAAATATTGTGGTTGTTTATTTGTTTATTCCCTTTTGTTCTACTTTTTTTTTCTGTTGCTAGGATTCATACTGATTTTTCAGAATTAGATTCATAAAATTGTCACACATAGGAACATAGGATGTAAAATTAACATACTAACAAATATAATTGAGAAGAATAAATTGTTTACAAAAATTTGGGCGGAAGCAGCGATTAAACTCCCTAACTTAGCTCTGTCGCGCAATTAGACCATCATACTAATAATTGTAGCAATTAAACCCCTTATACATTATAATAAGGGTACAATTAAACTAACCTAAAACCAATTCTTCATTTTTGACAAGTTCATAATAATTTTCCTGACCGGAAATGTGACATGACACATCCTGAAAAATAAATATGCTCGAGTTCTCTAAAAAAACACATTAAAAAACTAATCCTTCATTTGGAGTTCTCCAAAAAAAAAGAAAAACCTTGTACTTGGAGAAATAATTTGTGAGATGTTCTTGTCTCAGGTTCTACGTAATGTGATAAATGAAGAGCTTTAGTTTATTTCGGCTTAGAGAGAGTTTTTGACGGCTTATTTTTGGACATTGTTGTGGAAACGGATTCAGTGACGATGATCAAACCACCTTAAATTCAAGGAAACTTAGGAATGATCTTGTTCTTATAACTGTTGTAATTAAGTTGTACTAGATGATAATTTACATTTAAACACTTGTTCTTTTATCTTACTTGGCATTTAGCTGGGTCGCTAATTACGTTGCTCACAACATCAGATACTTAAACTTACAACCCTATGTAGCAGACAAGTGTGTAGTAGTAAGAATCGATGATCACAATGAGTTAATTAGATGTAGAAATGTCCTTCAAGCATAGAAGAGTTTACATCATTTGTAATTTTGTATGCTATTTTTAACTAGCAGAAACAATCATCGTTTTCTTTAGTGCGAATAAAGTGCAACAGTACAAACAACATAGTGGACAATTGGACATAAAAGAAAAAACAACACAGAGTAAAGATTAAGCTGAGTCTCAACAGCAGCTGGCCTCATATGTAGTTCAGAAGTTAGCATTGAATATGAATCTATACATTGATGCCAAGGCGAAACCGATCAGAATATCTGATTGCTCTAATAAGTAATCACTAGCTTCATATTTACAGAATCAATGCTCAAAACATTTCCACATTAACATAGATTAACAGTACCACAATTAGACTAAAAACAGATAAAGCCATCTGCAAATCATCATTCAGAATTTCAGAACCTGATACAAAATCAAACACTGGTAATCCGGAGAATGAGTTCTTCTAACAGTTTGTAGAACTAGAATTAGCTCCAACGTCCATACAATGACACAAACCATTTAACCATCTGGCTTTCTCTGTCTATATGCTAATGAACAAGAAATAACTAATTCAAAATTGACAATTACTTTCTACTACTAGATAATACTGTAGACTAAATTCTTCCCTAACTAAGAAGGCCTGTTTGATCTACTCTTCCTTCAGTTCTTCCGGTAACATGAATCCTCTTCCTCCAACAGCAGCAGCATTGAAAATGTGAAATGTGTACATACCATGAGTCAAAATGTAGTCTGACATTGTATAAGATGATCAACAGGATGGTTCACTTTGCAGAGGGCGGTCTGTCTCCTCTGAGTCCCCCGTCTTTCTCTTCTTGACATCACTGACACCATCCGAGTCCCCATCATCATCCACAGACTTTCTGGTCATCTCTCCTTCAGCAGTATTTCTTTCCTGCAGGTTATCAGAATTACCCTCTTTCTGATTGTTGACAACCGTGTCACTCTTGGTGATCACAGCAGGCATAGTAATGTGAGAATCAGAACCCTTAGACACCTCCTTACCCTCCATATCTGAGGCAACCTTCATCTGATCATCATCAGAAGTGTTGAACTTGCAAAAAAGAGAGCAGTATGATCCACCAACTATTGGGAGCGTATTCTTACAAGTCTTACAGTACTTAGCACTTTTTCTAGCTTTAGGGTGCTTAGGCCACGGTTTTTGGTAGACTAAAGACCCATAAAGGCTACCATATTCTGCAATGTCAAAGATATCCAAACCACTAACTAGTTTCTCAAGCTTTTCCGAAAGAAACCCATAATTCTTTCCACCTTTCACAGCCTTGATAGTAACATGAGTCTTGTGATCGTTTTCCTTATCTGATGCCATAAATGGCAGCTCACCACATTCAAAACAGAAATAGCTTTTATCGTCCAATCTTGCTCCACTTCTGATCAAGAAATCAGCATTTATCATATCCTGGATCACCTTCTTTGTTAATGGTACTTTTGCCTTCTCCACATCCTCAGAGATACTGATACCCTCTTCCTGTTTCTTGAATTCTTGATCATTGACATTACCATTTTCTTCCTGGTTGTTGTCAGACATAATAGGACCCTTCTCCTGATTCTTGATTTCAACAGAATTGGCAAAATTCAACTGATGATCAATCTTAGAATCAGTCACCTTACATGACAATGAACAGAAAGAAAATTTTCTCCCCACAGGCCGCCCACATGTATTACAGAGGCCATTAGACGTTCTGTCTCTGGACTCAAGTTTCAGGTTCGGGAGCGTCGATTTCTGGTAGATTAAAGATTGGTTAGATCCATAACCACCGTACTCAGCTATGTCAGAGACGTCCAGGCCTTTGCTCTTCAACAACTCATCATCAAGATGCTTCTTTGAAAATCCATAGCGCTCATTACGACAGAAAGCCTTGAGAACAGCATGACCAGCATGATCTTTTTCCATCTCTGGTTGAGTTATTGCATTCTCACCACAGTCAGCACAAAAGTACCTTTTATCATCTGGATTTATCCTTCTCCCTTTACTTATCACGAACTCAGCATTTACCATATCATCCAACAACTTTGGCATTTCAGTGTTTGTGTTTGTGTTTGTATCTGTGCTTGTGCCTGTGTTTGTACCTGTGTTTGTATCTGTGTTTATGTTTGTGTTGCTCACTTCCTCACTGCCTTCAGCCATTTTCTTTCTTCCTTTCTTGATACTAACTCTTCTAAACTACTTCTGTTTTGCAGGGAAGATTTGATGAAACAAGGGCTTAATGACACAGAGGAGAAAAATATGATGATGTGAATGAGATGTGGGGAGTTTACTTTACATGGTATTTATAGGAGGGGTTGTTAACTTGTTATCAGTGATGACAGTCAACTTATCTAAGTCATGTTGTTTGGAATTTGTTTCTGTTAAGAGACTGTTGTAGCCTGTAGGGGTGTTTCAAGAACAGGCGCCATTTTCCGCATTAATTTAATTGTGTGAATGAGGCCTAAAATTGGGTTGACCCAACACCGGTTTATTGGATGGACTATTAGCCCCAACTTCATTAGCCCACGGTCATTGTCATTGTTTGTTTATTACCCTTCTTCTACTTTTATTTCTTTTGCTATGGATTCATACTGATTTTTGAGAAATTGAATTCATAAAAATGTTACTCCTAATAAATATAATTGAGAAGAATAAACGGTTTACAAAAATCCGAGCAATGGCGACCATTAAACCTTCTAACTTAGCTCTTTCGTCCAATTAGACCCTTGGCATATAATTATTAAATGCTAATCACGTTGCTCACAAGTCACAACATGTCATAGTTATAATTAAGTTACAATCCTTTTTTATGGGATACTAAGTTACAATCCTATGTAGTTTAAGTAGTAACTAGTAACCAATGATCAAATCCGATGAAGAAATGTCCTTATACATTACAACAATAGCAACCGAGTATAATTATCATTTAATGGAGATGCTTAGGCCTCGGGCGCCACAATGTACGCTATACGGCAACAGTAGAAGAGTGAGATTATATCTCCCTAAAACAAAAGTAAAAATAAAATAAGAAAATGAAAATAAAAATGAATAATGCTCCCTTTCAGTCTTTCTTGCTCTAAAAGACTTGCCACTTCCCAACATCTTCAAAACACAAACCTATAAAAACCCTTTCACAGCATCTTCCCGCCACAACACAACACACACACACCATATCTCCTTCTCTCACTCTGTTTCATTTCCATGACACAACTCTCCACCACCCTCCGCCGAGGCCGACCCCACTCTCTCTCCACCCTCTTCTCTTCCAAAAACACCCCTCATATATGCCCACCTCTCTTAACCCAAAAACCCACTTTCCCAAAACACCCTTATCACAACCAAAAACTACAAAAACACCACCACCTCACAACCCTCATAAGCACATGCACTTCCAACACCCATTTACACCAAATCCACACCCAACTCATCAAACTCAACCTACTCCACTCTCTCTCCTTACTTTTCCTCTCCAAAGCTTCCACTTTTTCCCCCTTTTCTTACCTCAACACCCTTTTCTCACAAATCCAACAACCCAACTTGTATTTTGTCAACACTATCTTGAAGGGTTTGTCCAGGAGTGAAAATCCCAGAAATGGTTTTGAGTTTTACGTGAAAATGATGAGGGGAGGGAGAGTTAAGCCTGACCCACATACGATGTCGTTTTGTTTGAAGTGTTGTATCAAAGGGGGGTTGGTTAGGGAAGGTGAGATGGTACACAAGGGTGTTTTGGTTGGTGGTTGGGTGAGAGATGGTGTTTTGATGACTTGTTTAATGGAGGTTTACACTTCCGGAGGGCGGTGTTGGGACGCGGTTAAGGTGTTTGGGGAAATGGCGGTGAGGGATACGGTGGCGTGTAATGTGGTGATTTCTTGTTTGGTTAAGAGTAAGAGGAGGAAAGATGCTTTATTGGTTTTCGAGACGATGAAGAAGTTGGAGATTTGTCGGCCTGATGATGTTACTTGTTTGTTGTTGGTTCAAACTTGTGGGGAGTTGGGGGCACTGGAGTTTGGGAGGAGGGTTAGGAAGTATGCGGAAAAGGCGAGGGTTGGGAAGTCGAGAAAGTTTAGGAATGCGCTGGTTACGATGTTTTCGAAATGTGGGTGTGTGGAGGAAGCTTATGAGGTGTTTAAGGAGATTAGTGGGAAGAATTTGGTGTCGTGGAGTTCGATGTTGTCGGGGTTTGCGATGAATGGGTATGGTGAGGAGGCGATTGAGATGTTTATGGAGATGGAAAGGAGAGGGTTGGAGTTTGATGATGTTGTGTTTACTGGGGTTTTGTATGCTTGTAGTCATAGTGGGTTGATTGCTGAGGGGTTGGAGTTTTATGATAGGATGATTGAGGAGTTTAAGGTGGTGCCGAATATTCATCATTGTGGATGTATGGTTGATTTGTTATGTCGTGCTGGGTTTCTTAATCGAGCTTATGAGTATATTCTTGCTATGAAGGTTAAGCCGGATGCGAAAATTTGGAGAACGTTGCTTGCTGCTTGTAGAATGTATAGGAGTTTTGATCTTGCTGAGAGAGTGATTGAGCACATTGTGGAACTTAAAGCTGAAGAGGCTGGGGACTATGTCCTGTTGTTGAACGCATATTCTTCGAATGGAAAATGGGATAAGGTTTGTGAACTCAAGAAGTTCATGAAGGAGAATGGAATCAGAACGACTGCTGGTTGTAGTACAACTATATTAGGAGATGTGGTGCATGAATTTAATGCTGATGATATGTCACATCCGCTGAAAGATGAGATATATGAAAAGCTTCGTGATATTAGACAGCAATTGAAGATCGCTGGTTATGTTCCTGAAACTTCGTCAGAGTTGCATAATCTGTATTCAGAAGAACAAGAGACTGCTCTCTCGCATCACACTGAAAAGTTGGCTATGGCTTTTGTTGTGCTTGCAACTCCTCCTGGAACGACAATCAGAGTGGCAAGCAACCTTCGAACTTGTTCTGATTGCCATAATTTTGCCAAGTTCCTTTCGGGCGTTTATAATAGGAAAGTGATACTCCGTGATCGGGATACATTACATCATATTAGAGGTGGCCAGTGTTCATGCGGTGATTACTGGTAGTCTACTTTCTCAGGGATTTTTCTTTTACTGCAGAAAATCCATCCCTCAATGATTTAGGAGTTAAGAGTTAGGATAATGCCCTCTGGATGAACAAAAGAGGAATTGCAGATGTTTGTGTATAGGCTAGGAGTGTAGATGCAGACTGTTTATATCCACACAAATTCCCCAAGGGATTGATGAATCAGATAAATACCTATTTTTCGTGTCAGTTAGTAGTTATTTTTTTGTTCCTCCTGCATAGGGATTTAACTTGGAGATTGCTTTGGGAGTTCTTTCATATATAGCAGAAGTCACTTCGAATAACTATGAGACCACTCATGATTGTATTTAAGCACCTTTGTTGTCAAAGTTTAGCAAAGAGGGCAAATTAAATTGCTGGGAGAAGTGGAGATCATGTGGTTTTCCAGGTAAGGGGATAGAGTGAAGGGGGCAAGCTCAAGTTAATGCTAGGGTATTTGTGTGGAGGCTTCCGATAGGGTTCATTCCTGTTAATAGGCAGGTCTTTAGAAGGCAGGAATGGGATGAAGATGTAGCATGCCCTTTTTGTGGAACAGGCGAGGGTGCAGAACACTGTTTGCGAGACTTTAGGCTGGGCCAACTGAGGGGCATAGGGGAGGGGACTTGATGTTGTAGCTGCGGAAGGATTATGTTTATTCACCAAGTTACTGAATTTTCTACTTGCCAGATGGCTGTAATGGTACTTTGGTGGTACGGGACCTGTGGCTTTACATGAATAAGGTTGTAGGGAAGACTGAAGGATGGCACCCTCCACAAGTTCCAGAAGTTGTGACTGACTTAGCAATAAGGAAGCTTCTTGACTGCCGGAGGCCCAGAGTGCCAGGATGCTTGAACAGATCTCCAGAAGAGAAATGGTATCTGGTTTTATAGAAATTAATGAAGGTACCATTTGAAATTGAACAATAAAAACTAGTTAGAGGCCCGTGCATCGGTGTGATATTTAGTTTATTTTGAAAAAAAAGCATTGCAATTAAGTTAGTAGATTTTACATAATTTTGGTAACCCCGTTATTTTTAAAATTAAATTTGTAATTTGAATCTGTAAATTTATAAGTGGATTGGATGGCAAATTTTGGTCATCATCGGCAAGGAGAGGTGGTTTGGGACACCTCGTGGTCTCGTGAGTTTGATAGGATTCTTTTAGGTGATAAATTAGGAGAATCTCTCGAGAGGATGACCTCCTAATTTCACATTTATCTTACCTTTTTTTAAAAAAAATAATCAAGTATTCTTATGTCATAGTTATTGATATTTTACAAAGTTTCATTTGGCATTAGTCCTGCATTTTGGATGTGGGTAGTAATAATGTCTTTTTCCCAATTTGTTGTGTGCCTTTTGGTAATAATAATTTAGACAGAATAAAAAATTTGTATACACAAAGTCATAAATAGCTTAACCATACGAACATTATTTACATTTGAAAGATATTTTTTTTATGTGTTCTTTCAAATCTTTGGTGAAGTAAGCTTTTAAGTAGTATGACGAATTGAAATTAAATATATCTTCCAAGTTCATGATCGCATCGCCACTATTTTTTTTTATAGAAGATGTATATTGTACACAAAGTGTAGGTTCTACATTAGATCCTTCGATCCTTACTGTCAAATCGATTTATTGCAGAACATTGCATAAATCGTATCGAACCCAATAATCCAACTATATTTTTGTCAACTTAGACTCGATTAAAATGACACATTTATTTTAAATAAAATGAGAGTAGTACATTCACGGGTTAGAACACTATAATATGTAAGAAAAGAACTTTTTTTTAATATATTTTGTTTAAAACTCAAAAGAATATTAAAGAACCATTAAATTTTAATAAATAAAATATGATAATAAACGTTGTTGGATCAAACAGATTGTGAACTATGGACAACCCAAATATGGCAAACCCAGACAAACAACACGAATACAATGGACTCGAATCGACTGAGGCATAACTTGATCGCTAACTTGTTTGCTAAATTTAATATAGAGTAATTTTTTCGTATTATTTAGGGGATGTTTTTTTTTTCACCCCGAGAATTATTGGCGGAGTATTGGCAAATGGTTTTGAAGGATTTAATTTTTGTGCTACATTATAGTGTTGGATAAGATATTTGTTTTCTATATATCATTAAAAAAAAAGAGTAAAATAATAAAAAATAAAAATGAATTTGTCACTATCTAAAA
>ONZK01001967.1:15793-28559 GCA_900322385.1 Pharnaceum exiguum | reverse complement strand
GACCAATATTCAGGCATGATTAGGGGCTGTTGTTTACTGTTTATATATGTAAATTTTACTGAACTAAAATTATCTGAACTGCCTAAACTAAATGTTAGTTACAAAAATATCAGCAAGCTAAGCTAGAGTGGATAAAGTATCAGCCAAGAGCAGATAAAGTTCAGAAAGCATTCACATCATGAGTAAATAGATACTGGAAAATGGTTTAAAAGTACGTACTCGTACAAGTTACAACCATAATATCACAAGCAAATACATATTGGCTACACAGAGCAAATGAGCTACATAACATTATCCACATACTCCTACGACTTATCCACAGTTCACATATCTCATATGCATGCATAAACTGAGACTTGTATATGAGAGAGCATACCTGGTGACAAATGCAAAATATGTTTTGGTTTGGAATTAGGAAGCACAGGCGCACAGCAAGCTTAGCTAGAGCTTGTGTTTGTTCTTTCAGACCAAATGTATCTAACTATCTACCGTTCACCCAACGACTTCTTTCTTCTTCGTTTCTTTTCTTTTTATTTTTTCTTTGGTGTGGAAAATTTGTGGCCGTTGAATATCGTTTTCACTCACCAGTCACCTCATCTTGTCACAACCCGTGGCCAGCCCATGTTGGGACACTTCCTCATTTTGTTTGGATTCTTCAATTTGGACTATACCCTCTAGTCTCTACATTGGACTGTCCAAATTTTTTAGGCCTGTTTAAATGTTTAGAAATTGAAATATTTGTTTCAGTTTTGTATCTGCAATATATTAATCAACTAGCTCATGAGCACATTAAGATTTATGAGTGAGTTTATTCGAACTTGAGACATTGTAATGCCTCAAGTTCATTCACTAATTACTCTTTTGATAAGTGTCACGTTACTTCTTATTTGCTTACAACCACTTGTAAGTTACAAGTGTCACCTTACTTCTTATTTTGGTTACAACTTTCGCAACATATTCATTGGAAAATTTCGCATAGACTACCATAAGTATGTCGCTAACTTGTTACAATATGAGAGCGGATCGGGTAAGGTTGCGTAACGTTGTTGCTGGTGATGTAACTGCCCTATTCTTTGAAGGCATACACGAATGCATGAATGACCCAACCTTATTTTTTGCTTCCATATGGTTGAGTCATTCATGCATCCAATCATCTCCAGATGTCCAGCTTAAATGATGTGCCCAAGACAAATGTGACTAATTCTTAATAATCAAACTCTGACATACATGTAAATAGTTAAGAAGCTATCTTAGCTTTGACAAATACTGTAGTGGTAGTGATACACTGATACGCTTAAGCTTATAAGCGCACTCGTGCAAGTGATTAAGCATGTATCTCCCTGGCTTACCAGCAAAAACTTCATATGGTTGGAAGGAGTTCTTATTTAGCCACTGTGCCAGAATTTCTGCAGTACAGACACATTCTATTTCACCATTCAAATGAATAAAAGGGCCCTTTGATTCCTCACAGAACTCTGAACTAGATCAATTACAAAGCGATGTGCAAGATAAAAATCCTTGCACTTATCCTGTAAACGAACAGAACTTTGGCAAACGGAGATAGATATACATAAATTGCTGAAAACTCATGCCTAAAGCCACAGAAGTAATCAACAGCCTAAAAATGTTCTGTTGAACATAAATCCTCTACTTACATGAGTATATTACAGATATTTTGAATAACGACGAAGGGTTGAAAAAGATGATCACAACACCGAACCAATACCTCTCTTCTTCATTAAGCCTCGATCTTCTGCATTTCTCTCCTCAACCCATACGCCCGGACCAGGCTTCCCACTGTTCGCACTGCCAGCTTCAAGTCCTGCAATGGACTTCCAGGCACCACTGTCTTGTACAAGTAGCTATCAAAAGTCATCTTCTGCACGTACTCATCCGCGCACATCTCCACGAAGGCCTCCCTAGCAGGGTTAGACCTGTAAAACACCTTCTGTAAAATATCAAGAACCTTGTAAGTAGGCCAATACTTCTTGTCCCACTTCTCCAAATAACTCCTCAAATCACTCTCATTCACCATTCTCTGCCCTCTCCCTGATCCCTCAACGATTGCCTCTGCACACATCCGTCCACTCTTGGCTGCAAAGTAGATACCCTCCCCTGAACACTTGGTCACATACCCTGCAGCATCTCCAACCAGTGCCACCCGGTCTAGGACTCGTTTAGGCCTCGGGTGCTCAGGAATCGGGTGAGCTTCAACTCGGATGATCTTGCCTCCCTGGATTTTGTCCATGGCTCGGGCCCTTGTTGCTAGCTGGAACTTCTTAATGTCAGACTTGTGGGTGACTGTTCCGGTACCTACAGCCACATGATCACATTTGGGAAATACCCATCCATAGAAGTCGGGGGAGACATCATCCCCTACATACATTTCAGCAAGGTCCTCGTAGTATGTCATCTTTTCATCCGGGATCTTGATTCTCTCCTGAAAGCATTGAATTGCAGTATTTCAGACTTCTCTCCTAGCTATATACTACTCGTTTACTAACACGATCAATTTTGTCATGAGTGAATATTTAGCTCAGCCGAAAATAACCAAAATCAAATAGAATGCGATTTCACAACAACAAATTCTATTCAATGACAAGAAAATGAGCAGATATAGAAGCATCAAAGCTGATATAGCATCAAGCCAATCCTAAAAGGCATCATACATAAGTCTCTGAGAAGTATATGTACAACAATGTTTCCGATACAGACCGAGTTATGAACAAAATCACATCAAACACTTGCACCTGTAATCAAGCTAAAATACTAGTCAATGTATTCCTGCTCCCACAGACTATTCAGTGGAGAAGCCTCAATTCCTCTTGTTAAGGATATAACAGCAGGGTATTCCAGCCAAAAACACTGTGCCAAATAAAAAGCAAACTCTAAAATATCCTACATAGAAATTTCGCCTACAACAAAGTTCAATTTTTACCCTAATTGACTACTCTATAACTGCAAGTTGTGAGCAATTCCTGAGAATGCAACTTATCACATTATATACTATTATCACTTAACAACATCAGTTGAAATATGTCATAACTGTACTAGGACAATTACCCTACCTGGAATGCAATGGCATACTCATAGTCCCCAGCACCAATCGACTTCGCCACCCTCGAATTCGCTCCATCAGCACCAATCACAGCATCCACCTCAAGCACCCTCTTCTCCCCTGCACTGCCCGTTTTTGAATCGTACGCAGTGTAGTACAACTTATACGGCTCCATGGGTGACTTAGGCAAGTCCATCTTCAAAAACAAACCATTGATCACACTTGCACCAGCCTTAGCTGCCCTTTCTCTCAAATAACCATCAAGCACTTCTCTCCTAACCATACCAATGTACTCATGTGGTTTCAATGTCCTTCCAATATCAACAGCCACATTCGAGGGGGATATCATCTTCATTTTGGTCACCTTGCGGTCAATAATATCTGTTGGTAAGTCGAATTCTCCCACCATGCAGAGGGGGATCGCCCCTCCGCATGGCTTGCAGTTGTCAAACTTCCTTTCTATGAGAAAGGTCTCAATGCCTCCCTGTGCTAAGGTCTCGGCGGCGCACCCTCCTGCGGGGCCACCCCCGATCACAGCCACCCGTAGGTTCCTACCTGTAACCTGTTAAAATCAACAGCTCATTGTGAGTCCTTAGCTGTAGCAATTTGGCTTTGGATAAAAGCCACATACACTACAAAATCATCCACTCCCTTTGTTGTCCACACTTCAATTGTCATAGATTTACGATCAAGTGGACAACTAATTTTGCACGAATTGTGCAATATTGTATTTTGTTAGCAATAAAGAAACGTTCTTTACAACATCCTACTCTTCACATGCCAACTATCTTGTATCTTGTCAGTCAAACTAAATAAACTCAAACTATCAGAAACAATGAAACATATGTGAAATTCAGAACAAAGAAAAAATGTTAAAAGAATCTAAATTCATTCCCACTGTCTACATTTATCATGGATAGTCAAAATGCTCAAACAAGCACACATATCCTTGTTTTACTAATTCTAAACAAAGGGAAGCTAAGCTAGAGCAATCATTTGGTAAATTTAAGCTTGTATTATCACTTACTTTAGTTTTACCAATTCTTTTTAGTTCAGTTTAGTAAAGTTCACTTCAGTTTAAAGATTTCTCTTTGCATGTAGTTATAACTACAAATCTACAACATTAGAAGTTTAACATCAAAAGGGAGCAACTAAAATTATATCAGACATGCAAAGAGCAAACAATGTTGACAGAACATGCAGGTAAAGAAAAGGACAAAGGGAAAACAGAAATGACCTTTGGGCTGTTGGCAGCAGCCTTAACCTTGAAGGAGAATTTAACTTGGGTACGTTTACTGTATGTTTTGGTAAATGTGGGTGCTTCAGGGGTGAAGCTAGATGACTTCCTGAGACCAGTGTAAGGCTTGAATGCCATAGAGGAAGCCATCTTAGTTAGTTGTGTGAATGAGTGGAGATGTGAGAGAGTGGAGTACGTTTAGCTAACTTAGCTATTGTGTGTAGTAGCCAAGTAGGACAGTAAAAGATGTTTTATTTTATTTTTTTGAGTCAATAAGTTATGGGGTGTTTTGATATTTGGATTTTTAGGATATGGTTTGGGATATATGTGGGGTTAAAGGCCATTGGATGGGGAGGTTTAAAGGGTTGGGATGAGTTGGGGAGATTATGTGATGGATTATTTTTGATTGCTAATAGTATAGTGGTGGGGGGAGAAAAGTGTAGCAGCTGATTTTCCTGCGTTTGGGATGGCTGGCATTTGGCCACGTTGTGTTAAAGTTCTGCTGTGCAATGAAATATGTCCCATGCTCAAGATTCACAGCCTCACATCACAGTGCTAAATTTGAAGAGAAACAGTGATTGGCCAATGCATGGTTGCCACCTGTGACTAATGTTCTTGGTGATCTTTATTGAAGCCTTGAAGGTGAGGTATACAGTATACTAGCGTCAGCCATCAGCATGAATTTATGTGGTTAGATGAAACAGCAATGTATATGCATGCATGCGCAATTGCCCAGCAAGAACCCAAGTTCCCAATAGAAATGTACGAAGCCCAAAACACTAGTAGCATATGGAACCTTAGAGTGCAGGCCCAAAATAAAAGTAGCATATGCAACCTTTGATGGCCCACCACATAAGTACATGTAACTATGGACTATGGTCCATAGATTGGCATAGAACTACAATTTTTGTCATTACAACTACAACAACAGCTGAGTGTAATCCTCCTTAAATGAGGTGCTCGAGGAAACCGTATACACAACCTTATCCATGTTTAAGAAAATATTTTGTCACTAAACTCATAATAAACCAAATATAACATGGTTGAATAAAGTTACTATTAATCCCCTGTTCTAAAATGATCTTGATAGTGCCTATTTCGACAATGATTATGATAAGTGGAGGTGTGTTATTGAGATTTCTCAAGAAAAACATAAAGAAAAAAATATGTGCTACACAAAAGCTTCTTAAAATGGTAGTGTAAAGAACTTGACACTCAAATAAAAAGTGTAAGATTATTTTGGAACATAAAGAGTACAAAAAGACGCTATTGTGACTTGTGAGATTAACTAAGAGTAAATTGATCATCTATGAGACCTTGACCTTTCCTGATGGACTCCATCCCTGAAATTCTGTTGCTTGCTTGAAATTTTTAGTCCAGTCTCCGATTTTGTATCTGGTAGATTAGAAATTGAGAAAATGACCATGGAGTGCTAAACTTGTTGAAATGAAAGCGATATTTGAATCCTCAGACAAGATCTTGTTTTGGTAATGCTCATGTTGACAAGATTGTACGTATATCCTTTGTCAAGTGGTGGAAATTTATTGCCATTGATGAGACTGATGACCATTCTGTTTTTGTCAAAACGCCAATCCTCCTTTCCTGCCATTGGGAAGAAAAATCACATTTCTTGCAGTAAATGTCATTGCTTTTGTGTGTGTGTGTTTTGTTGTAGAATAGATTATGATACACACTTCTGGCTAACATACATCGAACAACTTTCAGACATTTTTTACACTTGTATTTGTCAGTAGAGTCATAGAGAATTAGAGATGTTTGGACTGTTGTAAGTCGATGCCCAAGTCTGATACTCCTTATGTTGTTACTTATTTTAAAGCATGCCTAACAGCCTAAACAATGCTCATTTGTACATAGTTCACATGCTATAGCGTAAGCACTGGAATATTCTTGTAGATAAGGCAGTTCAACAAACACTTGCACAGTTGCACTATCAAGTAGTAGCACATTACCAATCATGCAAAATAACTGTTTCTGGAACAATCAAGATGCCAAATCCTCACAAGGTCATACGGAGTATATAATTCATAAATAGAGTATGTTTACACTTACAAGTTACTACATGAAATTCATATTTCATGAGATGTTCAATTTCACATCAAGTGTAGTCACAATTCGTTGGTTGAAATTCCAGGGTGTGGGTAGGTGAACTGATCTCATTTAATTTGCAACTTATTAGTGCATAGGGCTCTGCTTAAATAATAAAACTGCTTGCTTGTAAAATTTAGTGTCTGCTTTGACTAATGATGACGCCAACATGTTCCTTCCCCAGTGATTACACATCTCTACATGTACACGCTATCATCTTAGCATTGAAATAAAGATTTTGTCTCAAAATTTACCCTAAAATACAGTTGCATCCTTCCAAGAAAAAATTAGCCTTCTCAAGGTAGTTGCAGTAGGTTTGAATCTCTTTACAAGTTTGCTCATCCAACACACTCGCTCACTCTCTAGACAAACCGTTTCTTGTGCCTTTCTTGCCAATAACATCCATGGCTATTTCAACCCTCATATGTTTAAATTTAATCACAACATTCTCCTCCAGAATCATCATCATCATTAACTAGACTTGCTTTGGAAACTAATCCAAGCATGAAGAATTTGGTGACATGTCTTGTGACACTAACTATTTTCGGTAGTCTGATACGTGGGTATGATTGTAAGGCTGTGCAATTCATCTTCGGAGACTCACTTTCCGACGTTGGAAACAACGAAAACCTCCCTAGAAGCCTTGCCAAGGCTAATCTCCCTTGGTACGGTATCGATTTTGGTAATGGATTGCCTAATGGAAGGTTTACTAATGGTCGGACCGTCTCAGACATAATAGGTATACAACTTCATACTTAGTACTTACAAATTTACAATTGTAACAATTACATTCTAATACACTATTTGTCTAGCTTAGGGATATTGACATATTGTTAAGATGTTATGCGTCCTGACGTCCAAAAGCAAAAAAATTAAAAAGAAGGATTGTGCTGAATTTCTTTTACATGTATTGTGCAGGTGATGCTATGGGACTGCCGAGACCACCCGCTTTTCTGGATCCTAATATGAACGAAGACATGATTCTGGAAAGTGGTGTCAATTATGCATCCGGTGGTGGTGGCATTTTAAATGAAACTGGTGGTTATTTCGTAAGTATATTGATCAACAATGCTAATTTCAATGTAATTCTCTGTAGTGTTCATGATTGTTAATGTAGTTTTTTTGGTGAAAGATTGTTAATGTAGTTTATGTAATGGGGTTCATATAAGTCACTGACATATATTCCTGCCACATTACAGATACAAAGGTTCTGTTTCTACAAACAGATTGAGCTGTTCCAAGGAACACAAGAGCTAATTGCAAGAAAGATTGGCAAAAACGAATCTAAGAAATTCTTCGAAGAGGCACATTACGTGGTGGCATTAGGCAGCAATGACTTCATTAACAACTACTTAATGCCTGTTTATAGTGATTCTTGGAAGTATAATGATGCAACTTTCATGAACTACCTTATTGGAACCCTTAAAGACCAGCTCAAGGTAAAACTATACATATGGTATATAAAATTTGAACATGATGGTATATTGGTATACCAAAACATTATGGTACTTCAATTTGAACAATGATCTTGACCATTCACTATTATTTTCAATTGTGTTGTTTATAGTTGTTGCATAGCTTAGGAGCAAGGAAGTTGATGGTATTTGGGCTAGGGCCCATGGGCTGCATCCCATTGCAAAGGGTGCTGAGCACAACAGGTAATTGCCAAGAGAAAACGAACAGGATAGCCCGGAGCTTCAACTCGGCTGGAAACAAGATGGTGGAAGAGCTATCAAAGACACTTCCAAATGCTAACTACATATTTGGTGATGCTTATGATGTTGTTGCTGATGTCATCAGCAATCCTTACAAATATGGTAAGCAAATCAGTTTTGGCCCCTTAATTAGTTATGAACTTCTGATGATTCATGATTCTACTAATTAGCTTTAATTTGTAGTACTGCTATTTGTACAAGTCTCCTAATTAGTTGCCCTTTTTAAGTAAAGCCTCAGCAATACCAGTGCCTGCAATTCCAAGTATATACTAGAACATAGAAACACCCACTGAACAGTCATATACTAACCTTTAGGGTTGGGAGTTCGATTCTCATAGGCCTCATACCGCCCTTTAAACCCAAAAAAATTATGCACACCAAAAAAAAAACATAAATATATGGCCTTGTGGCATTTCACTGCATCCTGTACGCCATCATTTCAATTCCTTAAAGTTGGAGGCTTATTTTCCAAATTGGACTTGATTATTTCTTAACATCTTGGAGTGCAGGTTTCACAAATTCGGATTCGCCATGCTGTTCCTTTGGACAAATCAGGCCTGCATTAACATGCATACCAGCATCCACATTGTGCAAGGATAGAAGCAAATACGTTTTCTGGGATGAGTACCACCCAAGTGATAGTGGTAACCAAATTATTGCTAAGGAGCTTATTAAGAAATTCGGGTTCTTGAAACAAGGTGACGCTCCTTCTCCCGCACCAGCGATGGCTCCTGTTGCTGATGGTCCTGCTCCTTCTGATGGCTAATTGAGCCAAGGAACTTTCATGTAGTGGTTGATGACAAAGTGTAATTTGTTGTTGCATTGGTTGTGATAGGCCAACAACACTATCTCATTTTTATAACTAGATTTATTTACCATTATAATTTGTTCTAAGAAGATGTACCTACGAATCTACGATCATTGTCCATTTGTCCTTCCAACGGGCAACAGTACGTGTTTATATCTTGGAATAGATCAAGAGATAAATCAAAGATAAAGAGTGCAAAGAAAATTTTCTGAATATATTCATACTCACAATTTACGAAAGTGAAGTGTGTAGAATTGGCAATCTATATGAAGCTCAGCAAGTTTTTGGTACACCGCGCGTGTACACGTACACCGGACGGATTTATTACTAATAATAAATGGACTGAATAATAACATTAAAAATATGACTAATGCTATATGTTGTAAATTGTAATGGTTTGAAAAAACACTTGATGTACCGTATGGTTTCTTTTACCATGAATTTGGCATGCTGAACAATTGTGCAGCTTGGCAGTTTCATGTAATTTCCAACAAGCTACTGCCCATTCATTTCCCACCTCATTTGCTGGCGAAAGCTGAACCATTAAGGCTTAAGCCCCACTCAGAAAAGGCCCGATTGTATTCGTCTGTAATTCTGTATGTTGTCATGGTTAGTGTCCCCTGCTAGTCTGAACAAATCTATAAGTTGGATCACTGCCATTATAATTTAAAAAGCCTTGTAGGAAGGCTAGGGGAAAGAGATGCATGCAGTGTATGGAGTAAGTGGCTAAACAGTCAAAATCCACTTCTCCACTCAGAACATGTTAACTATTAACAGTGCAGTATGTGCGTCTAGATATTTGTTTTGCACTAGTAGCTAGTTGCGCTCTGTTCTGTTGATTTTATTTTCATTATCCTTTTTTCAATGTTGAATTCAGTTTAGTTTTAGAATAACTTAGTTTAATTCAATTGAGGCCTTACTGAAGCCTTATGGTCTACTTTGTTCATCTTCAGCAAAGGTGAACTATTATAAAATTGACTGGAAAAATGAAGTAATTGAAAAACTAAACTGATTATGGGCCAGGATCCTCTCCACTTGGGACTACAACAGGGAAATTCCAGTTAAGAAATCACGATGGAATTAAAGAAGAAAAATAGGGGGTTTTTTTTGGGGAAATAAAAAAGAAAAAGAAAAACTGCCCATGACAGTGTTAGGAAGCAACTAAAAATCTTCCGTAACTGGAGAAGATCCCAGCGCACTGATTATAATCGCAATATCAAACCAACTAAAACTGAAGTGAAACGTAAAAGTTCAAAATCAGACCACCTAATAGTTATCAATAAAGAAACAGACCCCAATGCATCTATATTGTCTTCCTTTCTTCCTAAAGTTTGAGCCTGTAACCGTATGGCTTGGTTCATCAATAGCTTTACAAGTTCAATTCATAAAGATCGAACTATACCCTCATTAAGAATTAGACTACTTAAGAGCGTAGATTAGAAGGTATTAGTGCATTTTCTCCGTCAAAAGAGCGTAGTATATAGCTTAACTAGTGTATCATTCTCGGCCACTTCAATCAGACTAGTGGCACCCTGTAACCTTTTCATTTTATCAAACAGAACTTCATGCAAAGAGTACAACGACAACAAGTCAACAACATCAACTGTCAACAATCAGTATAGTACCCGTTCTACGGTTATTTGAGGAATCGCGATTGTCAAAATGAAACTTAGATCTTTAATTTGAAATTGTGACACTGATGTATTTTTTCTTGATATTAGTCATATTAATTACTCAATTCCTGGTAAATGGCCGGTAGCCATTTCTAATTTAACCGAAAATCCTCCGGGGTAATAAGATAGGACCATGAGGATCGGATAACTAGCTAGGATATGCTAGATTAATACTCTAGTGTTGACAGACTAATTATAGTTAATGACTACAGATAATTCTAACTTTAGATCATGATAGTAACGGTTATATATCATCGATCCATCTCCTCCCGTTTTGACTCGACTCTTGGGAATGATAGGAGTAACATAGATTGATAGTCCTCCTCAACAATCAACGCATCCTCTTGCGAATTGAGCCCTCGGAGTGTGCTTGTTGTTAGCTCCTGATCCTGGATAGTCTTCAAGCTCGACATTCATCCTTCCTCTAACTAGCTTCTCCTGCCACGCTCCCTCTCTAGTCTCCTGTTTATCAGTTTGTTGAAAATAAACATAAGTTTCAGCTTTAGTTACATGACATCTAGATGGTGAAATGATCATATATATGCATACTGATCTTGGAACATTCTATTTCTATAGAAGACTACAATTTACGTACTTCGCCTGCATAAATGGTTATAAGAATTTAATAGTTTGAGTCATACTAGATTAAGCAGCTCATAGTCCACCCAAAAACAAAAATGCCATGAAGAAGAAGTTCTAACTTACCAGATGGGATGGGTTCACATGCATTAGATTAGTGGTTCCTGCAATAACATAGCACATGTTACTTGTGATCGAAAATAATTGGAACTATATAATCTTAGTGTCTGTTTTTTACAACTTAAGTTCAGTTCAGTTTTTTGCAACAACTCGTACATTGCGAGCGTAAGCAGTCTTGGTCTCGATAGCCATTGATTGAGAATCAAAACAATTAAACAAAAAATTCAGTTTTTTTCAATTCACTTCAGTTCAACTCATAAAAAACGGACTCTTAATTAATCCTTAAAAAAAGAACCTATACTATCAGATATAGTTGTGTGTAATGCGCTAATACTGTAAAGAAGAAATAACTTACTTGACGCAGGTATCGCATGCAAGGGAATGATGTTGGAAATTCCAAGAGATATCACAAGAAGTAGAAGAAAATAGCGCGACCATGCCATTTCCCTAGGCTGTAAACAATGGCCTTTTAGTTTCTTTCTCACTTTCTTTCCTTCCTTGATCTGATTTGTGATGAGGACTGAGGCCTGAGGAAGGTTATGGAAATGGATATTGCTTTGCCCCTCAGGAAGCGAAGTGGTGCAATTTATATACTGTCATGTTCTGTTTGTTTGTGAGGCTGGGCAAACGGTGCTATGTCAACGCAAGTCAAAAAAGGTGACATGAACACGCCTTAAGGCAAGGACTTTAAAATAATACAATGATAAAATTGCTGATTAAAACGCTCACTACTACGAGTATCACCTTTTCGCCAAATCTCTCAATCGGTCCGCAATTTCTCTGAGTCTCAACTCGATCTCAACCATAGGTTATGCGCATCAAAAAGGTGTAAACCAAAAGTGGAGGGGATCAATCAAAAGCTTTTAGCAATATTCATGCCTAAGATGGCAATTCAATGAGACGACTCACTATTCAAGTGGAGTCTGATGCGAGATCATGATGCATTGATGTATGCGCGTGACAAGTTGCTAATAAGCTATGGCATTTACTCATCGAGGCCATCTTGTTGTGGATACATGCTTCATTGCTTCTTAGCGAGTGATATCAATTAGGCAGTCAGTATATTACTCATTTACTCAATTGATACGTGACATAGGGCCTCTTTGGTTTCAAAGGTTTTCACTGAAGTGAATTCGAATGGGATGTGGTTTTACAAAAAATAATGGTGTGATATTTAATTATTTATCAAAACCTGTGTTTTTATTAAACTACATAAGGGCAAGTTTATCCCTACAACTTACTTGCAACTATACACAAATTTTAATGCATGCCACATCAGTTTGCAACTCTATTTCCACTTCCACATTATCCCTACAACTTTGTTACAACTCCTTTAAACTTGTGCACATTTATTATATATTCTAATTTCCAATTATTTTATTTTTATAAAAAAGCTTAGATGTTATAATTTTGAGAAGAAATACAATAAAATAATGAACAAACATTTAATGTAGAAGAAAGAGAAAGTTG
>ONZK01001967.1:0-15768 GCA_900322385.1 Pharnaceum exiguum | reverse complement strand
CCCATCTTGCAACTTTAGCAAAGTTGCAACAACATTATCCCTGCAACTGTGGTTGCAACTCACTTGCAACTCATCAAAGTTGCAGGGATAAGGTTGCCCTAAGGGCAACTTTATCCCTACAACTTTAGTGAATTGCAAGGGAGTTGCAACCCAAGTTGTAGGGATAATGTTGTTACAACTTTCACAAAGTTGTAAGATGGGGTATTCATATGAATACCCCATCTTGCAACTTTCTCTCTCTTTTTCAATAAATGCTACCTATTATTATATTCTATTTCTCCTCAAATTATACACATCCAAACTTTATTTTAAAAAAAAAAACATTTGCACAAATTTAAAGGAGTTTTAAGAGAGTTGTAACAAAGTTGTAGGGCTAATGTGGGAGTGACAATGGAGTTGTAAAATGATGTGGCATACATAGAAATTTGTAAAGAGTTGCAAGTGAGTTGTAGGGATAAACTTGCCCTAATAAGACTTTATTTAATGATATGCTAGTAATCACGAATGAAAATCGGTATTAAATTCTTCTTACATTCATAAGTTACAAGATAAGCTGAATTGAAATTCACTTACGTTGAAAAGAACATGCGGTCCATACCATATATCAATCAGAGTGGATTGAAATTTTGTTCATGGTTAATCTTGAGACTTATTTTTCTTCTCTTAAGTATACAACACCTCTTTTTCTTTTCTTAAAATTTGTCCCTTATATGTCAATCTTAATTCTTCCAATCCAAAATATATGTCATCCTAGATCCAAAATACTTGTCGTTTTAGATTTCTAATGTATATTCCCAAAAAATCTAAGGGCATGGTATTAACTTTCACCAACTCCTTAATGTATGTGCTCAACTCCAAAACTACAAGACCTGTAGCTCATGGTTAATCTTGAGACTTGTCGCTTTTTATATCAATCATGTCTCCACTAGACTTCCTCCATTAACAAAATCTTCAATAGTATTAAGCCACTACTTTGACTTCTTTTGTTGTTCATTTTTTATGTTACTTGAGTTCATGATGCACGCACCAATACATATGCACTCTTTAGCGCGAAAACGATGAATTGTAGGCTAGCTGTAGCGGCAGCCATGTGGGTACTGCTACTGCGTAGTGCTTCTGGGGGTGTAGCACTACCGTGACGCATGAATCGTGACAAAGATTGCTTCTTCTTTTTTCTGGAGTAGCGCAATTAGCAATTAAGCATCAGGGTTTGTTTACATATTCCAATCTGTCGTTATACTCTCCATAAAAACACTTGAATGGTGTAGGTTCACACGAGATTTTTTTTCATCAAAGTATTAGTCACCACCTGATGTAAGTTTACACCACATATATACCAAAGACTTACTGTGTTATGCTACCGCTTTTTTTTGGTTGCCTGTTTGGTCCACCAGAGCTTTGTTCTGGGTCGCCCAACTGGTTGTGGTGGGTAAGTCTCTCAATGAAGGTATTTATATACGCTCAGACTCGAACTCGAGACCTCACTTAATTGGTATGGAGGTGCTTACTACTTCAACCAATCCCACGTTAATTTGTTATGCTACCGCTTAAGGGAGTGGGGAGGGAATAGTGAGCTTGAGCCCTCAATTGGACTCCGCATATTCTTCCCAGTTTATAATTCACTGAATTCAAAATTTTTATAAGTTTTAAAAAACACAACCTAAATTCCGAATGTAGATACTAGATAGTAGATTCGGGTAGGATGAGGGACGTCCAGACTGTCCGCACCTTACAAAGGATGGCAAAATAAAAGAACCCTGACGGGCCAAAGTAGAAGACGTATGCGGGAGACAGATTACATATGGGCTAAGCGAGATAACACTTAACTGGACTAACGCTTTCAAGGTACTGCGACATCTCCTTGGTCCTTCCTTTGCAGATTTGGGCCTTGTGACTTGTGAGACATGAGTTCTGATCATTTTCTTAAGCTACCTCGGTAGTCAAAGACAATTAAAGAAAATTCATGGAGTTCCAACCTATGAGTACTTTCGACCCAATTAAAGCCATATTCTTCGCTATTTATTTTCATCTATAGTTTTTTGGGACAAAAAGTATTGCATTCCAATATTTTAGTTTTGTTGCTCTTCATAATAGATTTTCATAGTGGATGTTATATTGATTTTACTTAATGAAATTCCATGCTCTATGAAAAGGTAAATATGTAAACCAAAATTCACTCATTTTTAAAACTCTAACAATTTAGTTTGGAAAAACTTTTTTTACTTAGAAAAAGTGTAGCAGATTTTACAACATTTCATTTCTATCATGCTCAAAATTATTTAGTTGCGCACATCACTATACTATTAAATTCACTAATTCTAATCAATAAGTAAAAACTAACAAGTCTATGATACACCGCTATATTCAATGTATAGTAATTAGTATGTATCCTAAAAAAAAAAACTAATTGTCAAAATAGTTCATAAAATAAGTATTTAAGCATTGGGAAAACACAGATGGCCCAAAGATGAAGAAAGTAGGGCTTTAAGCCTGCCTTCACATCGGAGAAGAAAAGAAGAAAAACAATACTCATGACATCCCAAATTATTATTTCTTGGTTTAAAATGCACAAAGACTATGAAAGTTTGGAAAAAATAACAACTTCACCCCTTAATTTCCTACACTCTGCCTCATGTCCATAAATGGTAATCCTGTGAAAGAGAAAATGGGATATGAATATATGATAGTAATTCAAAGAGACATACATATTCTTTTACCAAATGAGAAATTATGAAAAAAAAAATGTAATTAGAAACAAGGAAGGACCATTTATATTTGGAATGATTAGAGTATGAAGGGCCTATTCTTTTCCGAATGCACTAATCTTAACTGATTTTTTAATGATTGAATTAAACCTTTCACTTAATTGTGTTTGACGTACAATGATTTATTAA
Organism: Pharnaceum exiguum; assembly: GCA_900322385.1. Classification (NCBI taxonomy): domain Eukaryota; kingdom Viridiplantae; phylum Streptophyta; class Magnoliopsida; order Caryophyllales; family Molluginaceae; genus Pharnaceum; species Pharnaceum exiguum. The sequence goes on along the minus strand of ONZK01001967.1, from coordinate 12,874 downwards.
AAACCTATCAATATTAGAACTTCTATAAAACTACTTAATAAGACCTATCAAATGATGTACGGATAAACAAAAATGGATATTAGAGTCACAAATTTTTAGAATCAAAAATAACGAACTGAACTAGATTGATGTAAAAATAAGTTTTTAAAAATTGTATAGAACATGTCCCAAGTAAATACCAATTGACAAATGTCACTTTTTATTCTTCCATTCATTGAGTTCGATTGGTCAAATTAGGGGGCTTGTTCGTGCCAAAAGTAAATAAAAATTTAAGGGGACTTGAGTTACACACTTGACTCACTTGAGTACTTGACAACTTCTTCACTCAATACATAATCTCAAAGATAACCTCTGTTAATAAAGTATGAACAAAAGCTGCTTTACAAGGCTGATGTGTAGATCACTTTAGGTCCTTTTGGAGCTTTGGGTTTTACTGTTCCGTAAATAATATCATGATAATCCTAAAGTTCCAAACTCTGAAATTGACATGTAATTGATTTAAAACTTACAATATAAACTATAATGCCACGTCATCTCTTCTTGTAACACCGAAAGAGAAGAAGATTATGGTGACAACTTTTGGCACAGACAAATCAGAAGCAGTATGCTCTGATATGAGTCTTGTAGTACGAGTGGTAATAGTTACGAACTTTATCGATCACATTCGGGCTAACACGTGTCATCATATGATCACTTTGAGCACTTCTAGTCTTCTATGCTCATAGTCGCTAATTCGCTATGGGTACTCTTCGATCACTTATATGAATTCACCAATTTTGATACTTGTATATACAATTGGATTTGATATTCATACGGCTGATTTTGATATTTATATTTATGAATCGATGTAAAACATCAAAATCAACTGTAATTAATATAAAATTCAACTGCATAATATCAAATTTGATGAATGTAAAATATTGTACTTGATTCACTATCAATTTTTTTTTTTTTGAGATCACTATCATATATTATTATAACAATATCCAATTCCACAATAACATTATCAAATCTAACAAAATGCATATCGGAAGTTGTGAATAATAATTGCACGACAATTTACATATCAAAAAATAAGGTCTGTCAATTTCAAATTATAAAATAGTTTATCAAAATAATAATCTAATATATTACATTTAATGATTTTCTTTTTGTACAAAGTCTCTAGCTACAATGTGAATGATTTATATAGGGACTATGTATTTAGAATAATTCAATCACTTTTCAATGGATGGTGCTAGAGTGACTTACAACCTAGTGGATCGAAACCCGTACAAACGAGTGCAACTCTCTTAAAGTGCAAGTTTTGGAGGGGTGTTTGGAGGGTACCCTTGGATTAGGGTCAATTACTAAAGAAGATCCTGCGTCGCAGGAAACTAAGTATGGGTTTGACATGTCCCTTTTAAGAAACTGTTATAACTTATTTCAAATTAAGCTCTTGTAGGAAAATAATCCCTATTTGGTGACAAATTTAACCTCCTAAAATGAACTCTTATTTGAACGTTTCATTTCAGCTCCAACTCCATCTAACAACCTCGACTTGTCAAACAACTCTTGTCTTGTTATATCTCCTCTAAACTTTAAAAAAAGTGCTCCTATTAATCTAAATGAGTAATATGAAAGAAAAAAGTGGATCACTAACATGTATGGTTAATCAATCATTTTCTCTTTTAGGCCATATTTGAGAGAAAACATGAAAAGTTAACACATTTACAGAAGTCCTAGCTAAGTTTTAAGGAGAGATTTTAGAAAATTTAATGGATTTGTCCAATAAAGAAATAATTTTTGGCATGATATGACACAAGTCATTAATATATAGTTCAAGTATAGAGGATCTTGATATTGAGTGATACAACGATTAAACAAAGTGCTCACTTCAGCTCAATTCTATTAAGTCTAGTCTAGTTCATTACAATATAACTCAATTTAGTTAAAGGCTACAAAAAATTGAGCTTAAAAGAGAGATGTATATCATGCTGATCCTCGAGCCAACTAGTAATATGTTATGCCTTCACCACATACGTAAATTTCATTCAATAATTACATACGCTATTACTCCGTTAGTAGTAGAAATGTACGTATTGATACGGATCATTATACATTTATACTCACATCAGTCACATACTCACATCTCCAATTCTTAGGTACACCGGGTGTACGGGTACACCTTATGAATTTATAACTAATATTACTACAATTATCATTAATCACATTTTTAATGCCATTAATCAGTCCCTTTATAATTAGTCATAAATCCACATGGTGTAGCAAAGACTTGCTGTACTCACATACTCACATGCCATGATGCTGAGCAAGTCTTCACTTCACATAGACTGACCTTCCGGCAACCCCAAAAAGCAAGACCAAACATATCTAAATAATTTAATTTTTCTTGGTGGAAAACGTATCTAAATATTCAATCAAGAGTGAATATTAAAACACACTATAGCAAAATGAGAATAATAAAAGAGCAAATAAAAAACTAAAAGGGAAGAAAAAGGTATTAAACCAAAGAACAAAAAAGGTCAACTTCATCCACTGGGAACCAATAACATAATCCCACGTCCACCTCACTTTTTAAAAATAAAAAAAAAACAAATAAGATTTTTGTAAGACTAGACAAACAAAAGGTCCAATCTTAAACCAAATTAAAAGGCAAAAAAAACTTTTTAATATTTTAATTGGTTGGGAAAATTTATGTGGCTGAGAATCAAGAGGCCAGCTGACGTGGCATGTGGGTTTGATTTAAACGGATCAAAAACCCAAACCCTGACACTGCCAAGTTGCATGCAAGAAAAAAAACACAAGTACTCCTCTCTCTCTCTCTTCTGTTCTCATTTCCAAAGACAAATAAATAAATTCTCTCTTCTCTTAATTTCCTGAGGCGCCAAATATACAAACCAAAACAAAAAAAGAAAAGATACCCAGGTTTTATTTTCTCCATTTATTTGCCTATTTGGGTTTAAAAAAAAGATTAAAAAAATGTTGGAAGTGAGAGATCCTGCGTTCAAGCTGTTTGGCAAAACAATTCCAATGATGGGAGATGGTGATGATGAGTCTTATGTTAGCAGCTGTAACTTCTCTGAGAAGCTTGATATTGAGAAGGTAAATTTATATTTCAAATTTAATTAGAATTATTTTTAAAAAATGGGGGAAAAAGGTAAAAAGATTGATTTTTTATCATTTTGAGTTGGTTTTTGGGAAATTTAAGAGATACCCATTTGCTAGAATTGGATTTTCAATAATGGGTTGGCTTTATTTTTTTGAATTGAATAATTTTTTAGGTGAATTAGCTAAAATGAAAAAGAAAGATTGAATTTTCATGTGTTTTGTGTTTGTTTTTGGGGAAATTAAGAGATACCCATTTGCTATAATTTGATTTAGAATAATGGGTTTGTTTACTTTTGTAAATTAATCATAATTAATTTGTTTGTTTTTGTGGGTTTATTTAGCTTGATTTTATGCTTGTGTGAATTTATGTTACCTATTAGAGTTAAAAACTTGATCTTTTTGGTAACTTAATTAGAATTTCAATTGGTTGTAACACAAGTTTTGCTGTTTTGTCCTTTGTGGTTAAATCTTCTCCCTAAATCAAGTCTCAAGTTTTGGAGAACATAATTAATATTATTATAATTAGGTTGCTATTTGTCATTATTTATTAGAGTTAAGCTAGCTAGTAGCTTTTGACAGTAGGTTGTTTCTTGTAGTACTTGTTAAATGTGAATTAGATTATTTAATTGGAAATCTAGTCTGTTCAGGTGTGAATTTTGAAGAAAAATATGTTTAAGTTAATATTTTCATTAGTACTATATGTGAACTTTTGAGACCATATTTTAATTTTCATTTGAGCATCTTGGTCAGTGTTTTTGTAGTGTATATTTTATTGGTAATGGAAAAAAGGAATTTATGCTTACTTTCCAAGAATGTTCTGTGCATTTCCAGCTCAATTATACTACTACTAGTATATATATGATTCTCTTGGTGTTCACTCCAGAAGTTCCTTTCTTTGATGTGAAATTTTTTCCTTATATAAAATGTCTTTCTTTAGAGTTAAAGTTATCCACACTTTTTCTCCCATTTTTAGTTTTGTCCACAGAATATATCCCCTAGGGCCCTAACTATATGTTTCCACTTATCACTTGATTCTTAAGTGATTTAACTACTTACCCTTTCCCTTTGTGTTATTCTGGACAATTCACAACCAATCAAGCCTATATATTTATGTGCTTTGAACAATAATTGTTTGGTCCTGTCACTTTTTTGCTTTATTGTACATTTATTACATGGTTACCTCTACAAGATTTAAGATAAGTTGGGCAACAATAGATTGGTCTTCAATCACAAGTAATGTCTGGCTTGTACAAAAGTACATCACTTAAATTCACCAAAAGTAACAAGTAACAACTGAAACTAGGAAAAGTAGCTTCATGGACAGCCCTCTACAAGTAGCTTTAAATGGATCACCAAACATATAAGTGAACTCGGTCGACTCTTTAAAGGTTCGTTGACCGGTTCAACCCAACACAGAAGGACATCACTCACAAGAAATCATACACTAAAATTTGATTTTGTGACATATATGCATGTTTGTGTATGTGGTGTGGATCCAATTTGGTCCTACTAGTCGGCTCCATATGAATTTAGGACTATGGCTATGGAGAAAAAGATGGTATATAAGTATAACTAATGCTACTTATTGAAGATAGTTGAACCTTCATTTTGGTATTGATTATTTATTTTGGTATGTATAACAGCTGGTGAAACATTGGTTAAACTGAAGGTATAGCAATAACTTAAACCTTGTTACTTGCTGACTGGCTGTAGAGAGGTTTTGTTAAGGATTATCCTTACCACTTTGTCCCTGAGTCTGTTTTTTAGAGATTAGCCAGTAGTTGGCACCTTGTGCATTGTGTTGATGCCTTGCTTTTGATTTTCATGTGGTGATCTAATTTTAGAGCAGGATTGTGTAATTGACTTGAGTATGATTTTGCAACTACATTTTTGCTTAGTATGTTTTTCCAAGGTTGGGCTCAAGGTGATTTTGGTTTTCTCTTCTGAATAAAAATTGATCGGAATTGCATTTTGGATTTCAGGAAATAGCAGAAGCACAATCCATGGAGACTGAGAACCCTGATAATCCCTCAAAAATAGACAAGGAAGATCCCATGAATCTGCCAGCAATGTCAGAGACTGATGATACGGAGAAAGGGCCAGACTCTGAGAAGGATTCTGAATCCCCGGAGGATGAAAAGGAGCAAACTGACTCCAAAGATTCGCAGCAGAAAACACTCAAAAAGCCAGACAAGATACTCCCTTGTCCTAGGTGCAATAGCATGGACACAAAATTCTGCTACTACAACAACTACAACATCAACCAGCCAAGGCACTTCTGCAAGGGTTGCCAAAGGTACTGGACCGCTGGTGGTACCATGCGGAATGTTCCTGTAGGTGCTGGAAGGCGGAAAAACAAGAGCTCTGCATCACGATATTGCCATATTACAGTGTCAGAGGCCCTTCAAGCTGCTCGCTTTGATGTTTCTAATGGGGTCCACCATCCAGGTCCGAATACAAATGGAACGGTATTGACGTTTGGTTCTGACAGTCCTTTATGTGAATCAATGACCTCTGCTCTGAATATGGCTGCTGATACAAGAGTCCTAAGTGGCGCCACCAGAAATGGCTTTATTAATCACAGGGAAAATGGTGATGATCGGTCAAGTGGATCGACAGTTACCACCACGAGTTCGGTGGAGGATGGAGCAAAGAGAGCTCTGCAGGAGCCTGTTAACCAGAACTTGAATGGGTTTACTAATCAAGTTCCCTACTTTCAGTGGCCTTACATGTGGAATCCTACTGTTCCAATGCCACCATTTTGTCCGTCAGGTTACCCTATGTCATTTTACCCTGCACCTTACTGGAACGGTGCGGCTATACCTTGGAACGTTCCTTGGGCCCCATCACCATGCTCACCAGGTGCAAAAAGCTCAACCTCAAACCCGAACTCGCCAACTCTTGGGAAGCATACAAGGGATGGTGATATGGTTCACCCGAGTGATTCTGAAAGAAATTCCAGCAATTCTACCATTCTTGTACCCAAGACTTTGAGGATAGATGACCCTGATGAGGCTGCAAAGAGCTCTATATGGACTACACTTGGGATTAAGAAAGACAAATGTGATTCATTTAGCAGTAAAGGAGGTTTCTTCAATAACTTCCAGTCGAAGGCTGAGGTAAAGAATCATAAAGTAGAATCTCTTCCTGAGTTAAAGGCAAACCCTGCCGCTTTGTGTCGATCGATTAGCTTTCAAGAGAACGCTTAATGGTTGCATCGAGGCTAACTTAAGGGTGAGTTTTGGAATGTCACCTATATTAATGGCTCAAATATTTGGTTTATGAGCCTCATTAGATTTTTATTCTTAGCCATGGAAGCTTGGCGAGGTGAGATTTTCTCATTAGAGGTAGAGGAAGATCAGGCACAGCAGCAGGATGTGTGTCATGTCCCTGTAACATTATGTATAGATTGCCCTTTTGGTTTTTTCTTTCTTTAAGTTTAATTTTTCGGTTTGTGATTTTGTACATAGCTACTTACTGAAGTGTTTTGAGATGCACAGAGTGAGAGTGAAGGGAGATGTCAGCTGTATTTAGTTCCCGTTTTGTAATATAGTCATCAACCAATAATGGTAATCTTCTTTCCAATCAAAGTCTCACAAATATAATGCATTATGTATTGGTAGCACATTAACATCGATCTCTTCTCCTGTTACCCTTTTTGTTTTGTTTTCCAGCAGCTCAATCGTAAAATCAATCGTATGAGAGTTTGAGACCATGAGTTACATTCTTGTGCTTTTTTACCTTTTTTGTTTGTTGTTGTCTTGTTTTGTTGATAAAAGACGAGAAAGACTACCTGGTTGTTACCAAATGTTCTAGGTATCTATCTTATCTAGAGAAGATTGTGTTTGCCACAAAAGAGGAATCACAGCTCAAAATTTATGACATTCAACAGCAAGCCAATATGAGAACTCATAAATCAGGGAACTGTAAAAGGGTATAGGGACAGTTAGAAGGACAATCAGACGTTTAAATGCTGCCAAAAGCAACAAGAACTTGACTGCTAGCACCTTTTTGAAGCACTGCCAAGTAAATGTCAAACAAAATGGATGAAAAAAGAGGGACCTAGTATATCTGGCAGACTGGCACGGAAAAAAGTAAGCATGGTTTGCTAAGCTCATAGCCTCATACTCTAGAGTCTAGACTTATTTGTTACAACTTGCAGCAACAGTGAGACTACTGTGAGAGAACATACGGTATGGCTCCTGACTTTTTAATATGCTGTCGTTTATTATTATTGCCTTTTATTGTCTGAAACTCTGAATGGCTTTTATGGAGGTTTAATTGAATTGAACTGAATTGAATCGAATCGAATCGAACTGGATCGTAGTACCACCATAACTGCCCCTAGTATAGAGACCTAAGGTTTTACAGCTTGACAACTTCTTTCCCTTTTATTTTGGTGTTTGGAGAGGGCATAACGCTGTAGGAAAAACATTAGCAGTGAGCTGTGAGCCAGTAATGCTTCTGCTATCAATCGTTTAGAGCACAATGTTTTCATAGTATCACCATCATTGTATAAATACTAAAATATACGCCAACCTATGAGATCTTAACGTGTAATGCAGTTAGTCCTATGTTTTTCATAGTATCACCATCACTGTAAATACTAAACTATTCACCATCCTATGAGCGCTTAACGTGTAAACATGCAGTTGTATGGATAAATACTACAAAAATCACTCTTTTTGAGAGTGTGAAATATACTGGTTCATTAAAATGAGAGGCAGATACCAAGTCATACTGTCATAGTGGTATCATGGTATGTGTCCATGGTTGCTTTCAACTACAAAACATGGGGGATATTTTTTCTTGTTGCAAGCAAATTCAGACCACAATTTTGATCCAAAAATTGTTTTCATGGGTCCCAAACCACATAACTAATACTCGTAGTATTAATAAGTGCTATGGCTTTTCTTTAGCTTTCTTTCCTTTTCTGCTTTTTCCTCTCTTTTTCTTCTTTACCTTTACATGGAGGAAAATGTGCCCTTTCACTATCATGGGTACATCAATTGTGCCCACTTACAATCGTGTATATCTTGACTCAATTCATTATTTAGTTTCGGGAGTATTTTTTGGTGTGAAATTTACCTAATAAAATTGAAGGTTGAGAAGGACTTCCAAGCTCATGCACATGAAAATATCTACTGTATAATAGGATAGTCTTTGCAGTCTCTTCTGTAGATTTCCTAAAATATAGACCAAACAGTTATCATGTGGATGTGTTTGCAAAGAGTGGCATTGGCCCTTTTGGTCATAGTTTGTGCCCCTTCTTTCTTGTCCTTTTTGTAACTTCTTACTTTCTAAAGGAACAGCCTTTGGTTCTAGATTGATCTGGCATTGAAATCAAAAAGAGCATTTTTGATCTTTCCTTGTTCTTAAATTGACAGGCAGACCAAAGCCACAAGATCAGATTTTGCTAGAACCTACTCGTACCATCAGTCCATCATCTCGGCCGGCCTTCAGAATCTCCCATTTTAGTTTGTTTATGAGAATATCCAACATATCTATATCTAACTAAAACTTCGTCGATTATGTTTATAGTTTTTGGGTGGTCCTCGATGATATTTAGACGAAGAAGGAACTCATAAAGAGGCGTGAACTCAAGACCTTGGTTAAGCGATATGAAGCTACTTATCACTCAAACCAACCCCACATTGGTACAATGCTTGTGGTAATTAAGTAGCATATTGTATTAGACTGAGGCCAAAGTGGCTCATTCACAAAAGAAAACAATTCAAATGGAAAAAACAACTGTAAACATCTGTCTGCAATATTATAATCCTCATTCTATGCTTATTTTGAACTAAGAAAGGAAGAAAAACAATCATATCCAGAGCCATGGTAGATATCCAGAGACAAGGATGAAAAGAAGTTTAAGCCTCACGTGGCAATACACAAAAGAGCACTTGTGCTAACCTTGGTACTTCTGGGTGGGCAAAACGAAAAAAAAGAGGGCAAACACTTTTGCCCATTATCTGTGATGACGAACTTCAAAACCCGTCATCACAATTTTTTTAGTTGGTATCCGTGACAACAATTTCTTATATTTGTGATGACCGATATTGTTATCCGTCACGACGTATAAGAGAATCCGTGGTCACAAATAAGAGCGGGATGGTGGAATCGGATCGGTATTTCGGGCCATAGGTTTAGGACTAGGTATCCACCTTTTTAAAAAATAAAAAATAAAAATCAAAAATAAGAATAAGTGGCCAACTGTGTTTGCCCTCTTTTTTTTCGTTTTGCCCACCCAGGGGTACCAAGTTAGCATTTCTGATACACAAAGACATCCACTATGTAATTACTTCCACCATGTAATTACAGATACATAAATGACCAGAAGAAATGATAGTCATATTGAAGAACGAAGCCCCACTTATCCGAGCCAAAAAGGTTGAAAAAGGTTCAACTTTTTGTCCACTTTTCTCTATACTCTCTTATTTAGTGGTAGGTTAACACAAAATTATCTTGCAACATAACATTGATTAAGCATATAAGCATGCACCGTTCTACATGATTAAGGAAACGAAAGGAATTGTGTTCATGTTCCTTGAGATGGATTGACCGAAAACGCTACACTTTCATAATCACCTTCCTTAAACTTAACGTCCTTTTCCTAGTGGTTAAATCTCTAAACAAATGCTTTTATAATGCAATTGATAAGTTATCACTACTGACTACTGAGGCTGCTGCTTTTTAAACTGACCTCAATACTCTAGAAGGGCAATAGATTATCAGTTATCACTCTTTTCGTTACGATTTTGCTCATTTCATACTTTCATTTGTTAACACAGATACTTTACGTAAACTTCTTCAAAAAAACATATTAATGAGACTCAAAATGTCCCAATTCAATCCTTTCCAGAATTTGTTTGCATCTGGTATGCTGTAGAGTTCATCGTGATGGTCTCACCAAGTTAACCAACAGAACTATTTAATGAAATAATAACAATCGAGTACTTCATGAGTTCAAGTAATCCCAAACCTAACATCACCGAGTACTTCACAGTTTCGACATGAGAAGTCGACGAATTCACTCTTACAAGACCAAAATATATGCACCGAAACTGACTGAGTCAGTCCTTTCATGAGCTATTGAACAACTGACTAGAAGTTTGATTCTGAATGGAGAAATACATTCTTCAATTCAGAGCTACATCTTAGTTCTGCCTCCTTCGCGCCAGTTGCGAAGATACCTGAAATACTGTTTCTGTTTCTTCTAAGAAAGAACAGTATTACTGACTGGGTTCATCACTATCCTGGCGAAGTGTCGGAGAAGTGAGTACTAAAATTGTGGGTGCGCAACATGCCCACCCCCCTCTCCCAAATCGTTACTTAACCTCAACTGCGCTAACCTTGACCAAATCTCAACGCAGTGTCGTCTATTGAATCCTACATCCGCCTGAATCTCCTCCTCGCCGGACATTACCAAATGCTGATAATTCTAAGAGGTCCATGTCACGACCTACAAATATAACACAAAGCAGAGCAAACATGTTTGTGAGTCAGTTCCAGCAAATTGCAAGTAGAAAACAGATGAAAGGGAAAAAAGGATTTCCTCCACTCAATGTAGGATTGAGTTAAGAGTTCAAAAGACATAGTCTGGCACTAAAAGTTAGGCCTACAGACAAGAACATGAGCAGGCGAATTCATGAGACAATTGATTGAGATACAGCCAGAAAATACCTGAAACTCGGCAATAAGAACTCTTTTGTATCAGATCAGCTCTAGATATGTCTGTACGATTCCCCTTTGATCGATTGACTGTGGCCTGAGAAAATATCAGCATGTGTTTCACTCTTTTAGAGACGGTGAGGCCAGAAAAGTATGCTAAAAATTACATGTACAATAGCAGAAGTAGCTGATTCGTTTGAGCCATTGATGCAACTGATAACTATAACAGTTTTTTGCGCTTCTCCAATAAATACACTCTTACCCAGAATTTTGTCTTTGTATCAAACCAAAATTTCAATGTGGTGAGGGATACAATTGGCTAGTACACATTTTTAGCCAAAAAAAAAAGATCAAATAAACAGGTTGACATCACAAATTCACAACAAGAATCCAACTCTGGTTGGTAATTGCAGCGCCTGATAATCTGAGTGTAAAAACTCTAGGTGCATTATTTGTGAATGCCCTAAATCAGATTTGAAAGGTATACATCACGCTATGTCTTCTTATGCCCAGACATGAACAAAAACATACCAAAGAGAATATACTTAAAACCTAAAAGGAACAAAATCCGCCTGACCTATTTTGTGTACTATTTCCAATTGCATACCCATCCACTCACATGGTTAAATGGTAACGTCCTAAAAGGAACCGTACACCTAAGTCAAACAGCAGATAATCTCCATCCCAGAATAGCAGTAGGGGACTTTCTGAGGAATTAACCATACACTCAATCTCAATTTAGTTGCAAGTGTAGTTCAAGTTCAGACCCTTTAACCAATGCCTCATCTGTATATAACAGAGTAAAGAATATTAAAAAAATCCTACAAAGGATTACTTCTTGAGAAAGCCATTGCCAATCCCACTTGCTCGCAGACCTACTTTCAATGCTGAAAACTAAAAGGGCCAGACCTTGAACATTTTTCATCAACAGAACAACCTCAGCAAATATTTCTTTTGCCAAAATTGGAGTGATAACAGACCATAGGAGAGTCAAAAGTTTAGATGGCCCTTAACATTACCTTTGAAAGACAACATCAATATTACCATAAACTCCAGCCCCAATCTCTCTGCATGTTCTAACATGTCTTCACTCCTTCCATTATTTCCAAATTCCAAGATATCAACAGGAGCATCACCAAAGTATATAGGAGCTTAGGATCGACAATGACAGAAAAAAACAGGAGAGGTCCTATTCAAAGAGTTGCTATATTGGCTAATTTTCTGTTCGTCATACTATCATAGGACCAAGCTGATCCATTTCCAAGCAGCTCAAAGAGTCACTGTACACGCTACTTTTCTGGGCTCATCCTTTTAGAGGACCGTGCTAATCTTCTCCATACCATTTAAGTTTTGTAGGATACCTCTGAGAGGATCACGATGTCAAATATTCAGTGTTGATATGGGACTAGCTTATCGAGCAAGGCTTATTATTTGTGGCAAGTTGCCACTGGCAAGTGGCAACATATAAACAGTCACCACAATACGATCCAGTTCAGAAGCATTTCTCCTGGCAATTGTAGGGTAAAAAAGACTCCTGACATCCCACGATTCTGAAGCTGGACAGTGTGAAAAGGTGTTGGAGCTACGAACAACACAGCTCATTGGAAAGAAAGGTCAAAATAAGACTTAGAGAAGAGCACTCCTGACATCCCATGATTCTGAAGCTGGAAAGTGTGGAAAGGTGTTGGAGCTATGAAAACAGCTCATTGGAAATAAAGGTCAAAATAAGAATTAGATTGCAGCCAGATCTAAATACCCATGGCAAATACCAACAAAACTAGGAAAAGTAGGAATGATACTACAACACAAATTTTGATTAACTGGGACATAGAACTACTATGAAAAAAAAGAAGTCAAAATCAATTTTTACATTTCTTTTTAAGAAGTCTCGATTCCAAGGATAATATTTGATACCTGTAATACTTGACAATTCTCTAGTGTGCTCTTTCCACCCTGAAACAAGGAAACCCAGAAAATGAGTAACATCTATAACTCACAAACATGGAAATATATAAGATTGATGGTCCCATAGACAAGACTTGCAGCATGGTAGCTAGACAGGTAACAAGCATTCCCACCCCCCCCCCCC
>ONZK01001966.1:116907-129048 GCA_900322385.1 Pharnaceum exiguum | reverse complement strand
TTTTCTGAATGCTTATCCGGAATATGTTGATTCTAAGGCTGTCCAATAAAAGAAAGTGGATAAAACGAATCAGTTATCGTGATATTGTAATTAATGCATGATGTGAAGTTTCAAATTAGAGTTATACATAGACTGGTTAAAATATCTGTTTCCACATTATATGTGATTTTTGGTGATGATAAATACATTTGGCTATGTATGTAGATTAGAGCGGATATGGTATGATATGGGAGACGGAGATTGAGATACGAACTGGATTAAAAGAAATTGAATGTATAGGTAGACCAAAGTGGTGGTGGTGGGAGGGTGGTCATTGATGATTTCATTTCTATTGGCACAGGTCAAGGGAATCAGGAAAAGTCCTTCTAAAGATGGAAAGAACATCAATCATTCTAGTAAACTAGACTGTTGAGCTATCATTTGCTATGTCAACTGCTTAGCTCACGCCATATCTTCATCGTCGTTTGCATTATGAGGTTTTCGCTTAGCTGAGACAGTTTCCTACCTGAAACAAATTTGCTAGGTCGTGCAACACTGCATGGAATATTTAGTCTCTATTGAGATGATAATAACTGTGAAACTTTAGGTGTGGTTCTACTTTTCATTTATGTTGTGGGCTTGTGGAGCTTTACCCTTTCTGAAGCTAACAGTAGTCAATGTCCATATGAATCATAAATTATTAGATATGACTATATGAGTGCTGCAAATTCCACTTGCTCTGGTAAACTCCTTGCAATGTGAGGCAGATGCTTCTCACTCATCTTGGAAAGTCAAACTTGTCATCTTGATATTCTCTTCTTATTCTTGTTTGGTGGATCATTTTAAACTTAGAACATTTGTATGGCCCTTTCTGAATGTAGTGGGGGTATGAATTGGTTTAGATGGGCCTCATGATTTTGATCTTCTTTTTCTGTTGGGTGGATTTATTTTTTTGAAGATTGGTGGGTGCATTTTGAATATATCATGTATGCTGATGATAAAGTCCTGTTTTACATATATGTCTGCAAGTGCTTTGCCTTCTAAAAAATTTCTCATGTGTTATGTGATGTGAAGGCTTTCCTGTGACTTGTGTTTTGATGTTGCATACCATAATGTTTAAGACTAACTAATGAAGTTGTAATCATTTTTATCAGGAAGGCAGATGAGCTTCTTGAAGTTAATTCTGTTCTGCGTGACAATATTCCTGTTATCAGAAGGTTTACTGGAGGAGGTACTGTCATTGTTGATCATGGCACAGTTTTTGTTTCATTCATCTGCAACAAGGGCGCCGTACCTAATTTGCAACCATATCCGCAGCCTATAATGGCATGGAGTAGCTTATTGTATGATGAAGTGTTTCTTGGAGCTGGCGACTTTAAACTTCGAGAAAATGGTATGTAAGATGAATGTTATACTTTGTAATAATATCTGTATTTCTCAGGTGCCTTGTAATAATATCTTATGTGACATAACTATACCATTCTATACCTGAGTCTGCTATAGAACTTGACTACCAAGAGGGTCTATAGCATAATAAATTGGGATTCATTATAGAAACAATCTGCGCTGAATCATACAGCTATGGTGCACTTTATAGTTGCCTAATATGCATCCCCTCTCCCCTATTTAGACAGTTGTTTTACGAGTTCTATATGATATTTTGTGTTGTAGACTATGTTTTTGGTAATCGGAAGTTTGGTGGCAATGCTCAATCAATTACAAAGAACCGGTGGATCCACCATACATCATTTTTATGGGATTATGAAGAAGAGAACATGAGGTACTTGAAGCATCCAGCTAAAGCACCAAAGTATCGACAGGTAATTTGACCAAACTTCAGTGGCTATACATGTTCTTCAATGTTCTTTTTGTTGGGTTTCTGTGGTTATAATAGTTGGAAGCTCTTACTCTTTCCTATGTGCACTATTAATTCAAATCTCTACATTTTGAATCATGTGACCTGTAAGGATATCAAAACATAAAGAAAAGTCATGTTTACCACGTATCTGGGAACTATGAGGGAATGGATATGGAGTGGTCCAAAAATCCAAACACCTTATTGTAGAGGTTGTTGATCTCTAACTTTTCATTGAAGCAATAGCATTTGATCGATAGGAATTAAAGCTAATATTTCAATCAACAAAAGAATAAAGAAGGAACTACTGTTTTGTTGAATTGATTGACCAAGTTAAGACTGGTCCTTCTCTTTTGTAGTTCAAGGTCCAAGTTTAAATATGATAGACTTGGTTTAGTTCAACTTATATGTTGCAGTCCAGTTAAGTTACTTTCTTCGAGTTACGTTCTATCAAGTAACGTTAGTTATGTTCAGTTAAGTCAGTGAAGTGTTTAGGTATATTTTCAGTTGATTTTAGTTCAATTCAGTTCAGTTTTTTCCAAACAAAGTAAACGAAGCCTAAAAGAAAAAAGGAGCGAGAGTGCACTTGATGTGCTATGATTATATGGTTGCTGTCATTTTGTGGCCTTCTAAGTTTAGACTTTAGAGTTTCTTGGGTTAATTTCTTTGAGGTTATGTGTAGTTTCCTATAATGCAGGCAATGCAAAGGAGAACTTTATTATGTGCTTAGTCACTGAATCACAAACTTGACATGCTGATGAGACCTCATTTGTTATATGTCTGTCTTTTTTTTTAATCAAGTCTTCATTGTTAGGCAAGGGACCATTCGGATTTTATCTGCCGTATGAAGGATGTTTTACCGAGGGAAGAGTTCATCGAGAAAATTACTAAGTCAGCTGGGAACCATTTTTTGTTGAAATTCATTCCTTGGGATACAATTGAATCTCCTACCACAAACTTTTCTCCCGCCTCTAAGCTTTTGAAGAGAGACGAGCTGGAAGCTGTGATGGGGACAGACTCTGAGAGGTTATTATCACAATCAGTATGAACTAAGTTCCAATTTAACGAGCTAGGCTAGAATCTCTGATGTGGGCTTATAAACAAGGTAGCCTTTGGTGGAAGACTCGTACTGTTTCCGCCTTTTCCTACTTCTGCTGCGGAAAAATGATGTGATAGTGATGTGGATAAGTATGATAATGCTAATACACTAGAAGAGACAGTTTTGCTATTCATTCCTGCAATCTTAAAATTTAAGAACAGGCTTCACTTGTCATGCCAGATGTTATTCTGGGGATAGCTTCCTCTCATGTGTGGTGCCAGTCTGGAGATTAGTTAGATTGACATACAAGCATAGAGAGAAAGCTGTGTCGCATTATCCTCATGATATTGTTGCTGTATGTAGAATTTGACAACATCATTAGGATCTCTGACTTGCAAGTCCGAGGTATTCTTCATGTAAACTGAGACTACAGATATATAAAAGTGAACCATTACTGTACTACAGTACGTGCCCTAGTGTAAAATTTTGCACGATATATAAAAGTTACTTGACAGTCTTAGTTGATCGCAGTTTGGGAAGTCATTTTCTTCTTGTTGTTTACTCCGTGAATTTGCATGTTTGATGTGCCAGTAAGCCAGTTTTCCATAATCACAGACACAGTATATCTTGGGGGGTTTTTCCAAAAAAACATATTGGATGAGTTCATGATCATCCGGTATGGTATAACAATAGTAAACTACTAAATTATCGTACAGAATGAGTACCTAGATTTCATACACTAGTTTCCTGAATACATTTTCTAGTGTAATCATAAACTAAATCAGTCCAATGAAGTCTTTGAAAAAAAAGAGGTTACAGTCCAGTCGTAGTGTACACTGTACAGGAGAGGGTGAACCAAAAGAGTACAGAGAAACAAGATACCAGGAAAATCGGCACATAAGAAGGGACGATAGATTTTGCATCAGTTGAACAACAACTTGTTGGTATCATACTATCATGTACAGATACTAAAGCATATGTGATGATTTTGCCTACAATTTGTGCTAACACATATACTGGAGTTTGCATGGTCCATATAATAACCAGTCAACCTCCATGCATCAGTCTCATGATCATGTCATCACCAGCGCATAAAACTTCTAACACCAATGCTATTCTCTAGCCTACCCCGTAATCACAGCTTGTCCTATAACCTTCCCTCCATTCTCTCTCCTTGCATTATCTCCATCAGATCACATTTAGTTTCTTTTTTTAAAGTACCTATCATCTCCATCCCATTTTTGGGGGGTTCTTCCTTTTAGGTTTCTAAATATTCCTTGTTTAAGTATCCCTTTTTCTGGATTTACCCCCTTTTTTTGGACTCTTCTTTTGCCTTGGTATGTACCAGTTTTATTCCTATTAAAAGTTTTACATTCAACAATTTAAAGTTTCTCTCTTTCTGGATTTCTTTGTGTCCAACATTCACATTTTGGTCAATCATGAGTTTCTTCATATACATTGTCATCAACATTGTCCCATTGCCTCCAACGAGGTTCCCCCCTCCCCCTGCCGAATATGGGCAGGGGTGTTGGGATGTTAAGAGCACAACATTAGAGTCTCATGAGCTTCTAGAATTCCATTTTCATTTGGGTTAATGTATAGGCAACCATTATTTGTCCATGATGAAATCAGTAGGATCATCAGAATGTTACCTGATGAACGTCTAAGATATCGAAAATGCATTGACATTTTCTTTGAAGTCTAACTTTTTGGTGGATCTCAATGAAATATGTCCAGGGATTTCAATGAAATATGTCAACAAGATTTGGATTGATTTTTCTTGTGTGGAAATGTAACATATTACTCTTAGTGCTCTTGTCTGAGTTAAATTCTGAAGAGGTATAAAGTGGAAATGGGGGTAGCTAGCATTGTTGATTGGTCTAAGACAGGTTGCTTTACACCTTTTGTTGTTCAGTTTGTAGGATGGGAAGAGTTAAACTAAAGATTAAGAGATTGGAGAACACTAGCAGCCGTCAAGTAACTTACTCAAAAAGGCGCAACGGAATAATTAAGAAGTCTAAGGAGTTAGCTATCTTGTGCGACATAGACATCATTCTGCTCATGTTCTCTCCCACGGGGAAGCCAACGCCGTATTTTGGAGAGCGTGGGTAAAGTTCTTGACTTCTTAGAGTAGGGATTTGCATTGATCCATTATGTTATATTCATTAGATCAGTGCTTTAGGAACTTGTACATCGGTCAAATTATACATATGAGTTGCAAGCTTAAGAAAGATTAGAGTACATCACTTATAGTTTTTAATACATGAGATTTGATGCCACTCAAAAGGCTACTGGATATCTGCATTCTCCACTTCATCTATAGGGCAATGTAGCTGAAAGTTCTACTTTAAGTACTTATAGATCGGAATGGCAAATGGAATGATAGTAAAAGACAATTTCGAATAACAGACAGCTTTGGCTATTGTGTGACTTGGAATACATAGAACTTCAAAGAATTTTAAGACAGAACAGTCAACCTTGTGCCTATTATTGTTTTTTTCTAAATGTAGGTGATACTGTCGTTATTGATGAGTAGCCAATGTTAAAAGTTGCACCTGTAGTTCAAGAATCACCAGTATGTTGATTGCATATAAATCCTTAGCAGAGGATAGCCGATTAGGCACTGATCAATGTTTCGCCTTGCTAATTACATCAATGAATGAGAATGTGGTATGATGTATCTATGTATCTGAAGGCCTGTTGCTATCTGCTTCTCAGAAACTTCGAGCAGGTTATCGCCAAGTTTGCTCAGCTAACTCCACAAGAAAGGGCAAAAAGGTATGTCTCAACTTAAGCAACAATTGCAGTAATATTTGACGTTTTTATTTGATAAGATTGGTTTCTGAATGCTTGAATTTGTTGTTACAGGAAATTGGAGAGTCTTGAAGTAAGAATCATGTCACCAACCTTCATATGGTATCTGCTGTGGTGAAAATTGACTTCATATCCCACTGAATTAGTTGCTTATTTTTTTCCCCTCCTGACATAGGCTCTGAAGAAGACATTCAAAAGGTTAGACCATGATGTAAATATAGACGACTTTGTAGGTTTAAGGTAAGCGATTATCACTTTGTAACTTATCTATATCTAAGCTAAGAACCTTAAGAAGATCTGATTTGCTCCCCTTTTTCTCTCTTGCAGTAGTCAAACAGCAGAGGTATGATTGATAGGTTACTTATTACCTGTGTATTTGATTTGTATGTCGAAACAAAGCTTGCTTTGGACTCCGCTTACTCCAACACATTCTAACAGGAACTATCAAACCAAATAAGGCTACTGCAAGTGCAAATCGCTGAAGCACACAGGCGGTTGAGGTAACTTTTGCTACTTACGGTTCCTAGTTTATCGCATTTTGTTTTTTGCGCAGTAAAAAAAAGGTTGTGAAACGTTCTTTCAGACGTGCTCTGAATGAATCCTGAATTCATTTTTCTTCTTCTTTGGTTTATGGCTTTCCGTTTGTAATTTATACAAGAAATGTTGAATTTTACTTTTTAAGATTCCTATTGCTGCATGTTTGCAACCTTTAGTAAATTCTTTCTTAATGAGAGTTGTTATGAGCCACATCCATGTTTACTCTGCAGTTCCAGCTCTTATAACTCTGTCTATAAACTGTCCTTCTTGTTTAGACCTCTTTCAAAGGATTTAATTTTGTTCTACTTTTCATTGCACAATGTACCTAATAAGACTTCTCTTTGGAATTTTGAATTTTAACAAAATGTCAGTACTGCTTAATGCTTTACATGAAAACTTGAGCTATAGATAATATTCATGCTCTTTATGAGTTGCGACTTCAATGTTCCGTGCATTCATATATCATACACTCGCCGAGGGCGGATATGTTTATAAGAAGGAATAGTTTGCCTTGTATGTCTCTTACCTTCAAGCATTTACTCGTACTGTATGACAAAAATCAAGGCAAACCTTTGAAACTTGCAGTGTGCCGTATCATAAGCGATTAAGCATAACATAACTTATGCTACTTGTACATGACAGCTGTTGGAGTAATCCTGATAAACTTGACAATGTGGACCAACTGCAGCAAATGGAAGACTCAGTCAGAGAGTCACTTAACCGCATTCATCTACAAAAGGTATAAATTGGTGTTCCTGCATTATCCGTCATTACTGCATCCTCATTTTCTTGTACCTGTTTTCTGTTTTCTGGGACAAGAGATTAAGAGCGGTAATGATAGCGGATTTAAATGAAAACGGTGTATGTGGATGATGACTGCAAAGCAGTGCATGATAACAATCCAGTCAATATCAGCAACATACATTATGAATTCAGAAACAATGACACCGTTTTCGCTTTGCAGGAACACTTTCAAAAACACCAAATGATGTCTCTAGACTGTAGTAGTCAGGTACTGAACTATCCCGTAATCACGCAGTCAACACGTGTCTTTTTCTGATTGTGTTTTCTCAAGCTTTGGCAGATTTCTGACTTTCTGTTTTTTATACTGCAGTTTCAGAATGGCATTCATATGCCTCCACTAATGATGGGCGCTCTGCAAGAGTCCCAGCCCTTATCATGGCTTTCAAGCAATGATAATCAGTCATTGGTTTTGTCAGAGGATTCAAGCCTTCTGCCACAGAGGTGAGACACCTATTCATGAAAGTGTTGGTTTGGTACTGAGGCTGAAACCAGTACAACTAGTCGGATGTTTATCTGATGATTGGTGTCGTTTTGTCATGTTCTTTTATTTCCTAGGGAACTTGTTATTATGATGTTGCTCTACTTATCACAAATATTATCTAATCCTATTCCATTCCCTTTTCGCGATTCCTGCAGAGAATTGAAGTGCGATCTTGAAGCTTCTCTGCCAGGATATTCTGGGTACTACGCCGAGCTTAAGACAGAGATAGAGAATAGTAGGCAGTGTGACAATGCTAGACAAGAGAATGGGAGCTTAAGCGACCCAACTGGAAGTGGATGTATGGGAGTTCAAATTGGTGAGCAATATCCATATTCCCCGTATGGCAATTATAGCCTACCCGAGGAGAAGAAAGGATTTCCAGATCATAATGGGGTTAACATTCAAGGGAGTCCTATGGATTACCAAGTTGGTGGTCATTTTGATATGGCAAGATCTATCTATGACACTAGGACTCAACCATGGGTTCCTGCAGCTTTGCCGTGTCCCGTTCCTATGTTTAATGAGAATTCATATCCTCAGGTACGTTTTGATAGTTCCCTTGTTTAACAGATAAATCCTCCTGGGGCATAAATTGTCATTCCTGACAGTTACAGTTGTGTGGTCAAGTGAAACATATTTCCATCACCTCTTCATTTCACATCATGTCATTGCCGACTATTAGTTCCGATTTTATTGTCTTGGTTATGTTCCTCAACCGATGGTCTAATTTCTCTGTGCTGCAGCCTAACTGAAGACACGACTATGTATTTGTCGACAGTGCGACGAGTTGTTTAGTTGGATGATGCAAATATGCATTGATCTGATACATTTGGCAGCTGAGCATGCTGAGGAATGGAACTATATACATCCATCAATCAAGTCATTTGAGATAAACTTGAGGACTGTGGGATATAGCAGTCTTCCAGCCATTGAAATGTTTCTTGTATAGTATGTATAGATAGTATACATAGGCTGATAAGTAGGCACACACACTCAACAGAAACTGTGAATAGGATATTATTTTCCCCTAACATATGGAATTTCACCATGCTTCCGGGAATTTTTGTGAGGTCAAGTAACCAATCCTAGGAAGCAAATATTGTGAGTTCCAGTAACCAATCCTGTAAATTAGAGCCCAATGAAGAGGATTGTACCTTCCGAAAAATGTACTGTACGTAGAACTTGATCAATCTATTAACATCAGATCATGCAATTTCTCTTGTGACTGCGTTTAATACCGTATGTTTCTTGTTGTTGTTTCTCGGAAACAACCTTTCTGATTTCTTACATAGGGGTAGTTTGCGTACATCTTGACCCCCGAGCACCCCATTGAATGGGGATTTACACTCGGTTGTTGTTGTTGCTTCTTGTTGTTTCATGGGAGAGGGGTGGGGGTTGGGGGAGCAGAATAAACCTATCATTCCCTTTATCATGCATTTCATGTACCTAGCTGCGCATGCTCTTACAAGTAGACAGACATTTGATAATCTGAAAGTCATGAATTGACAAAAAAATAGGATTACCATAGGTTGCCCTGTACATAGGAAGTTGGTTGTTTAACTGTGGAACCTCATAACCATATTCCAGAAACATTAATGTTGTTACATATACTATAACATCGACTTTCCCTTAAACTCTAAGAATTTGATCTATTAAGAACTCATGTTCTGGATAATGGTGTTGTGCCATGGGTCTGAGAGGTGCTGGAGAAGGTTCTCGAACGGACCCTTTCCGGTCACATTGTGCTGAATGAGGAACCCCAGGAAGGCTAGCATCGCCAATCGACCTGTCAAAGAACACCATTACATATATATTAGCAGATATATAAGAATCGTTTATGTGACCTTTTATGGTTGTATACTTGTATACTAGTAAAAGTTGAGATGACTAGAGATGTTTACCGTTGGCAAGCTCCTTTTCCTTGGCCTCAGCAGTGGGACCAAAATTGAGAGGGTTGAAAATGCCACCAGGGTAGCCAACTTCATTAGGAGGTAAACTGTATTGTTTGAAGATAGGATCCTGGTTGACACTTCCTGGGTTCTTGATGTCCTGCCATCTTCTGATCTCGACATAGTGAAACAAGATGAACTCGATCACGAATAAGGTTGAGGATGAGGCGAAGTACTCGGCCTTCCCTGCATCGTACCAGGCTGGAACGTTGATGATTCCAATCTTTGTGAACACCTCTGGAAGAAGCATCCCGGCCACGCCAAGCATCGCCCAACGCCCGTTCTGCAGCTCGGCTTGCACGAACCACTTGCGGTTTTCAGGGTCCTCTGCTAGTGCCAAGGGATCAAACCCATTGTCTCCTGGAAGACTGCACAAACATGTATGCCACAATCAGATTTTCACCTTACTAGAAATTCACATAATGTCTATGCATAATTTCTTCCTTATGATAAGTTATCAATGATAACACACTACACTTTGGACATCATCTTATGTGTAACAATGCCATACTATAATGGATTTATGGTACGACTCATCAACCTTATGCACATGACAGGGCACTACTAATCAGACATGCAAATGTGAGAGCATATGATTCAAGTCAACAGTAGAAAAGTTATCGATCTATATACCAGACCTCGGCTCAACTGATTCTATCTAGCTTGATTATGACTAAATAACATAATGTAGTAAGATACTGTAATTTTTACTACTAGGATGACATGTTCCAAATAGAGCGAGTGTGCAATACATCAATGCAAATTGCTCAAGAAGCAAGGAGAAAAAGTGTACAAACCTTCCATTAAGATAGGCAGGTGAAGCCAGTCCAGGCAACCATTCACCCTTCTTAGCTTTAACCTTGAAAGTTCTAGATGCCGAGGGCAACCTAACAGGGCAGCTAAGCTTGGCAGGAGCTAAGAATTTTGATCTTAGTGCACTAGGCCGGAACCCGGCAATGGAGGCCTGTGTAGTGACTGCTGCCATATGTCTCTGTACAATCAAAAATACAGTCCCGGCCTAAGAATATGAACTTAATAATCTAAGCTAGGTAGTGAATGTTAGAATCTGCTAAAGTGTGGTTGCATGAATTTTATTTCAATGCATGGCTTGTGGCTCTTGTTTATTGAAGTGGATTTTGTACTTTGGTATGTTGGATTTTTGGTTATCCCGTGGCTGTGATTTTGTCTTGAGGGTTACAGATCAGCCAATGGGAAATGTTGTTTCCTATCCTTATCTAATGCCATATCTTCATATCTATTGCTTTGTTTCTGTTGGCTCTAGAAAATCATATGGGTCCAATTTTTATGCCCTGTTGGAAGATTATTTCCTACCTGGAATTATAGAAGGTACTCACTTATTCTATGACAAATGTGAGGCTGTAGTTCTTTACAGCATTAACATATCTAAGTGAACAACTGGAAAAAATCACAAGCCAAAATTTTAAAAAACACATGATCATACCAAATGTATAGATGTACTGTCTCTGTTTGCAGCTTGACACTATAGTAAAGGTTTATCAGAGTAGTAGTGCATCTGCAACTGCAAACTGCAGAACACACCAATACAAACTTTTTTTTTGTTGTTCCACACCAATACAAACTTAGACCAACTAATACTAGCTCAGTGTAACCATGATAGTTTTTGCATAAATCTACATACTGCATTAAGAAAATTGCCACTTGATATGAATCTACACTTCTTGTACAAAATTCAACTAGTTATAATCGCGTGCCTAGTCAATGATAATTTTGAAATGAGATTAAATTAGAACCAATTAAAATGAGACTTCAATTCACATGTGACGTGTCCATTTAAGAGAGGAAGTTGCATGGTGAATTCTCATCTCTTCCATCAAAAAAAGGAGGAGTTTAAGACTACCAAGTTTCAACTTAACGATTATTAAAACGATTTGGGTCATAATCTCATAACTCACCAGTAACAACAAATTTCACGTAATTTCACTTAAATCAGAAGTTTTATTAGCCATTTTAATTTAGTCTATAACTCACCAAAGTTGCAAACGAACTAATCTTCTTATTTAGTGATCCGGTGGACCGGTTGCACTCTAGTCTCTAGCTACGGAGTATTAATAAAGGTCTTCTTCGAAAATAGCAACGATCCCCATGAGGCCATGACTAGCATGCTTTGCACGGATTATGTGACTCGTGAAGGCAGAAGGAGGCATGACATATGGAAAAGTGGGCCGATCACTTTATCAAAACATGAAGTTTGACCCAAAGCCAAGGACGGATTTTAATACCCAAAAGGCCATAAGCTCTACGGAATGCTGCGATCACAACAATACTTTGCAGAGAGGCCTGTCTAGGGCTTCCTTTTTCCTTTATGAATTACTGTCAACAGGTTTACACCAAAACAAAACAAAAAACGGACAATAGGTAGTAATGTATGTTGGAATAATGGCTGGTCAAGGGCTCATTAGAGTCATTGACTAACCATATTGATGTAGGTGATTAAACCACATATTAAGAGGGTGATTAAGTCCCAATTAATTGTGTAGGTTATGTGACCTTTCCCCTACCTCTTGGCATTGAAAGGGTTGTATGATGGCTATATAAGAAATGGCCCTATACTTGTTTTCTACACCTGAGTGGAGAGATTTTACTATCTTCCATCTCACATCCCTTCCTCCATTATTGAGTTAAGTTCTAGCCGCTCCAACTC
>ONZK01001966.1:40470-108461 GCA_900322385.1 Pharnaceum exiguum | reverse complement strand
ATTTCCCTATGTTATTCACATAAGTCAATAGTATACAATTATATTTCCCCTCATAAATTCTACATACTCACATAAGTCATAACTACTCCGTATATAGCTAGGTAAGAGGTAACCCACTTCAACTACGAATACATGTTAAATGAGAAGGAAAATAACATGTACCAGATGCTCATTAGTGTCATTACTAATTCGAAAGTGTCCAAAACCCGTACAGTGAAACATCATTTTTATGAGTAACAGATGTCGCATTTCAGTTTCTCATGCAAATTCCCAGTACGACAGAACTATATATAAAAGCCAAATAAACTTGCTAGAATTTAAGAGGTGAGGCATCAAAGATATCAGCATCAAGCCATCAAATGCCTGATTGAGGGTTACACGCCAAAGAGGTGCCATAAGTTCATAGTCTCGTTCTGTATTAGCCAAGATGAGGCATAGATTTGACAAACGGCCCTTCAATCTACCGCAAACAATAAACGAATCGGCGATTCCTTATGATAATATTTTGCAGGCTTGCAGCTAAGTTACTTACGGATCGGAGCCAATATTTTACAGGTTCTGTTTTGTTCAGCTGGATAAAAGCTTACCTGTACTGAACTTAACTGAAAAAAACTATACTTAACTGAACTTAACTGGAAAAAACTGAACTGAACTGAATTGAACTGGAAAGAATTATAGTGTAAATATAACTAAACAATTAACTGGAAAAAACTGAACTGAACTGGAAAAAACTGAACTGAACTTAACTTAACTGGAACAAACTGAACTGAACTTAACTTAAATGGAAAAAAACTTAACTTAACTGAACTGCAACAAATAAGTTGAACAAAACAGAGCCTGAATTTTTGAAAAAAAACTGATTGCGACTCCTTGTGATACAATATAATAATTCCTTATGCCTGAACTGGTGGTATACCATTTCATGAGGAAATTCCCGATTTAGTAAATTTATTTTAGCATATGGTGAGGTCCAGTGCCTATAAAGTTGGAAGAATTATTTCTATCTTCCAACTTTAGGTGATTATATACTATAGCAAAAGGGCTATGAAAACCTTCCAATACTTCTTATTTTGGTAAAGTTGTTGGAAGAAAATACTTCAATGCAGCAATTGGTCAATCTCGGAAACAACATCTCTGTTTTCCTAAACAGGGGTAAGGTTGCGTACATCCTGACCCAAATACCCCCATTAAATGGGGATTTACACTCGATTGTTGTTGTTGTTGTAGTATTTTAGCATATGGTGAAATATGGTGGTTAATACTTAATACAAATGACTAATCTTTAATGTTTAGTAAATTCTTTTGTCTTTTGATAACCCATTTTCAACTATGTTTTACACGAAAAGCAAATGAATAAGTGGTAGCTCATTGGTTGGTTACTCGAACTTTAAGGTCTAGTGTTCTATTGTATTAGGCTGTGTTTTGTTCGTCGATAATATTACAATTCAGTTTTTTCCAGTTCACTTCAGTTTTAGTTATACTTATAGCTGTCTTCAGTTATTTTCAGTTTAATTCAGCATCTTTTAGCTTTTTTCAATTTTTTTCAGTTCAGTTCAATTTCATTTCATATCATTTTAGCCGACCAAAACACACCCTTACTTTGATAAGTTCATAAAGATGAGAAACAGTACCAAGTTTTGATCCAGTGATTCACTTTAGTACTCCCCTATTTCGCATTCTTGCTCACATTAGTTGGGTTATATACTTAGTTATGTCTTATGAAGAAACATTCTATGATCTAGAGTAGCTTGTTCTCATGGCCGTGAGCTTCAATTCGTCTTTGTGCCGGCCAGTTCCAGAATACTTCTCATGCCCGGAGCTCCTCATTATTTGTTTGCTAAAAACTTCCAATTCATTGACTCTTGTTATATTAATGATAGCTTCTTAGCTAAAACTGTTTGAAACTTAATCGAATTTAGTTGAATTGAAAATAACTTCCAATTAATCCACTCAATAAAAGTTCATTCGAGGTAGCTTAGTGAAAAAGGCATGACTTTATAATGAGAAGGAAGCTACAAATAGTACATGCTCATCATTAGTTAAGGTCTGTTCCTCTCATCATCTACTAAATAAATTAGACTGAACTTAAAATAGATGAATTGTGTGGAACTTTTATTTAATTGTAGACACTCAATCACTTACTCCGTATAAAATTTACACTATGAAATCTTTTCAATAAATATATGAATGGGTATCAGTGTCATAAGTTTTTATGATAAAAAATAGACTGTATATAAATTTTTGGAAGCTGAAAAGAACGTGGCCTTCATAATTTCGTACACTTTTCTGAATCTACGTACTGCTATCTAGCGATGATCATTTCATTTAAATTCAATTAGCTAGAGAACTAAACAATTTGATCAAGGTCCCTTTATTTAATTTTTGTCTTTTTTTAGATAATTGTTACTCATGACCTCATGAGTCATGAACTCATGATGATATGGGTGTGACCGCGTAAACAGCAGTTGGGGTCCTGGGGAAAGCAAACCTAAGAATCAGAACCATAGGAACAGTTACGAGGTTGGAAATCCGGCGCCGGCAGAATAATTCGTTCTGTAAATTATAAAAATTGTTCTTAGAATCGTTTATGCAAAAGCATTTAGCACTTTAAAGTTCCCTTAGAAATTTTAAACTCTTAATACGTACGCCGTAGCTCCAAAATTGTTTGCAGGCTGAATATACATAACAATATTACCAGAAATCACAGACACAGTACAACAGAATCGCTTTCTGAGAGGAAGGGAAAAGGAGAGAGCACATGGATGATGTGGGTTGCACATGTGAACTTACCTCATCAGAACCCCTCAGCTGCAGAACGTTGTGATGCCTCGTCATGGAGAAGCCAACAAATGGTAAACGAGATACCGTCACTTGGCACCTCCTGGCTCCTGTTACTCTTTCACTCTTGCATATTGATTGTATTGAGTCTAGAGAGTAGAGACTAGAGAGTAGAGACCTTCACGGGACTAACGTAACTAAAGGCCTGTTTTAGTTCCCTGCTTCGAGTCGAATTAAACTTCAATTTACCATTTAGAATCGATCGTTTGCAGGATTATAATTGACCTACACATTATTAAAGTTGTTAAGAGCTAAAATTGTACAACTTTGAGAAGAAGAAATAGTTGATCAAGTGTTTAGTGCCCCATTGCGAAAACAAAAAAGTGTCTAACTATTATTAAAAATGTTTGTTGTAAAGCAATTTAGAGCCGCGCCTCTTAAAACCCTTTTAAATCTAAGCTTGATTTTCATTAGTGATAAAATAAATCGAATAGAACATCAGAATCTAAAAATACAACTTAATTAATTACTTATCAAAATATGTTTGATATCAAAGTACAATGAACACTTGCAGAAGAAATTTTTTTCAAAATACTAATTAATCCATGCTCTTAAACTCTTAGTTACACAACCTGCAGAAAGCCAACAATTTGACATCAACATTTGTATTTCAAACCTATTTTGAGCCTCAGTCTATTTTGCCCAAATGGCACATAATAATGAAGACTAGAATGAAGAACAATAGTATCTCTGCCAGCTTATCTTTCACCCCTAATAATTTTATGAAATAATTCTGGGAATAGGATATTTTAGTTCCCTTGAAATAATTTCAATCTCATTCATTTTATTACAAGATTTTTTCATAAAACAAAATTATAACTAAAATTCATCAGACAAAATACATTCATTTTATATTCGAAGATTGGAGCCTAGTCGCTCATAATCTATAGTCATTAACTCATTATACATCGTGGAATTTCGTTATTACATTAAAAACAAATTGGGTTTGAGGCTGTAAGAATCATGCTCTCAACTTATTTAGAAGTTGAAGCTGTAATGTTATCACTCATCACTCTATCTTCAATTCTTTTTTTTTTTGAGAACCACTCTATCTTCAATTCTTAAGTAGTTGACACGAATGCATGTTCACTCATTTTAAAATTCCTGATCTCTTGAACATAAGAAAAGCATTTGAGCTCTAGTTTGGTCGTCGTCTAATCCTTGTCAAATAATTGAAGGCTGTCAATCTTAACGGATACACTTTCTACTAATTGTCTATGGAAATTTGTCACTTGATGAGTGATGACTCACTGATTTGTGAACAAGCCCCCAAAAAATAAAAAATAAAAAAATAAGAACGTAGCTAAAGAATTGCATTCAGTACTTTGGAAGTTTGGATTAATCGTGACTTTGTTACTGATTCTTTTATGACATTAATCCAGTTTTGTCGGAGAAAACACCACGTTATGACCACTCTCCACGATTGGCATAAAAGAGTGGTAAATTCCTCGTAAATATCCCACGACAGACAATCCGTGATCTCTGGAACGTTGACTGGGAAAAGCAAACAGTAGAGTTCTTTGAAACCAAATTGGAGGGAAATGGTTGTTAGTTAGCTATACTACCAAGCTTAACCGCCAACTTTTCACGGTTTGGAATTCTGGACCATCTTCGAAAGAGCAGCATCAATCTTTGTTTGAGCGCTTTAAGCCTTTAACCTCGGTTTTCCCATCTTCGCATGGGTGTCCGTATCATTGGCTCATTGCTATTAGCCTATTAGGTCTACAATACTCGTTACAAAAACTTGTGATTGACGATTGATAAACATAGTCATTGCACGGTAGTGTCGCTTATGTTAAGCCTAGAGGGTTTGGGATTAGAAAAAGAAACTTCTGTTATGATAGTGAGAACTGAGAAGCGAGATTCAGTGTGGTGTGTGATCAAATTTCATACAAGGCTCAGACTTGAAACAATGTGATCAAATTAAATCCACCTCACGGCTTCGGATTTACCATAATTCAGTCTATTCAGCTCAATTTTTGTTAAATTGGGCCGAATGTGAGGTGTTATAAACTTGTGAGGATCCTTTTAATGAGTATAAGGCATCCACTTACTTATAAACACCTCAAGACCACTACAAATTATTAATGTGGGACATAAGCCATCACAATACTCCAACAATCTTCTCGGCAAAGTCTCACATTGTGCAAATCTTCAGGATGAATTTATAAAAATGGACATTAATCAACCTGAAAACCGTGCAAAACTATACCTTTGCGGCTAAAAATCAAAGGGCAATAACAATTATGTTGTCCACATATCTAGTAATTAATGTGGCAATCAAATTTGAGGGAAAACTTCTCTAATCCTCTTGGTTTGGTAGCTTGTTAATTTATTGAGAAAGACACATTTATTCTACCGAATTGACCCACCGGGTCACGGTCTCCAAATTTGATTAGGACAATTGCGTAATGCTAGTTAATACTGCATATATTGAAAATGTTTTTTTGAAATTCTATGTGCATATCAAATTAATGTGATTGGTAAAAGGTAGCATATCCTTGTGTCAAAAGACAATAAAGTTAAACTTGATTACTTAGATTTATCAAGAGGTCTAAATACCATGTTTTTGTATGAAAGGTCCATAATTTGGGCCGAACATGTATGTAGTTTAGGTTTAAATTGGTAATTCGAGAAGAGTGATTCACTTTGTATTTTAGGTCCAGTGCCTATGAAGTTGAAAGAGTTATCTCCATCTTTTAACTTTAGGTGATTGTGGACTATAGCAAAATGGCTATGAAAACTTTCCAATACTTCTTATTTTTGGTGAAGTTGTTGGAAGTCAATACTTCAATGCAGCAATTGGTCAATCTCGGAAACAACCTCTCTGTTTTTTTAAACAGGGGTAAGGTTGCATACATCCTGACCCGAGTACCCCATCTAATGGGGATTTACACTCGATTGTTGTTGTTGTTGTTTCTGTCTTTGCTTTCCACATGTGTAACTCAAACTACCAGTGCCAATGTACTGAAAACATAGGTGAGACAATTGAACACTTACGAGTAATCGAAACATCGGACATGATTGATGTGACCTTTTTCTCCTTGAATGTCCGTCGGCTCGCTGTATTTTCAGCTATTAATAATCAAAATGATTCTATTAATCTAACTTTGTGATAACTGATAAAGCAAAAGGTGTTTGTCCGGGTTACTTATAGATTGTCGACATGCTAATTGCCAACAGGTTTGTGCGCGTTGTTTTTTGACAACGCATAATCATCTTTGCCTAAATTTTGCTTTTGCTATAAGATCAAGGTTGTAAAATTATTCGGAGCCTGCAGCCAGGCACAATAGCCGACAAATTAGAATTTTTGATCAAACAAACACATAGCAGTAAAACCGACACCCTCAAAATCTGAAAACAGTGGAAAACAAATTCAGTGGGCAATAAATTATCAAACGGTAAAATCAACTGAGACGGCAAGCAAGCCACTCCAACTTGACTAGAGCAAAGCTTGGATCGGTTTGACTAAAGTTTGCAGTATAGACTAATCTTCCTTGACTGTAAGAGCTGAAATACTCACAAGTCACAAGTACGATCTGTCGATATCCAATGGACCCATATGGCCATATCCCTGCTAACGGCAAATCACAGGGTGCCTAATCCCGACCTTAGTTGTTGCATATCAAGTCCAATGAACCAAGTCCGAGCCCAACAAACCCAATCGAAATGGAAGTGTGGCTTGTTTTTCAGGTTTTAAAGACTGGACTCATAATAAAGGATTAACAGCATTGAATCGAACTGACATGTGAGCAAAATTAATTATTTTGACACATACATAGTTACATTCCACAAAACTACTGCTTCATCCAATTATCCCAAAGTTGTCGAGAATCCCTATTTCAATAAATTTTTATGATAAAAAAAATGTAAAAATTAAAACTTTGGCTATGGTTAAAGTCATCAATTTTACCTAAAACACTCCATCATATGCTTTGATCGAACTAGAAAGGGAAATGTTCACAAATTATAAACTTCTTTCTAATAAGTGTAGTGTTAGACTTGCTGCAATGTAGGCAAAAAGTTTCAAAAATCCAAACCCAATTGAACATGACTTACCAATTTCAACTACTTATTGATGTTTTTTTTTCGAGTATTATTTCCAAATGAAAACTAGTTTGTCATTCCGACTACTTTAACAGGTGTTACTCAAACAGCGCGTTTTAAATGAATGTTTGATTGACGGTCAATCGAACACTGTAACAATCGTATTAAAAGGACCTTCGTCGCAGCTGACTCTAATCACTAACGGAGTGGATGATATCAAATGCGAGAAACGAAAGTGCAGCCAACAATCTCGGAGAGAAACGTCATCGGAGTTCCCAAACGCAAATATGTTCAAGTTTCAGGCTAATACATGATACATGAATATCCCTGGTTAGGAAGGGGCCATGGAAGAATTGCAAAGGAAACCGATCAAAAATACAGAAATACAAGATCAAATTTCATAGAACATGGTCCTTAATACAAATCTTAGAGATTAAAAAGCTCAGCTGGATCGTTGAATACAAACACTACATAGTCCCAAACAAACTAACTAAGCTACTATTGTATTCAGTGGTTCCTACAAATGCTAAAACAACTACAACCTCCAATCAGAATAGCAGACACAGCAGGATATCCAATCAAAAACGACCTGCACAAGCTGGTAACAAGCATAGGAACAACAAATAGAAGTAAATACAACACAACAATCACAGTAATACACTTAAACTACACAAAGGTGATTCAGCAAGAGGTAATACAATACACAAGAAACAATTCTAAACAGCAGAAAATAAGATATGCTGAAATTGTAGGTATTCAACCAGGCCCCTAAATCAGTAATCAGTAGGGGCAGACATGTTGACCAAATTACTTTCTGTACACATAACCATGCTGCCCTCATTGCTGATCCGGAGCATCGGCTTAATTGTGCACAGATCACATAACAAATTAACAAAAAAATGTAAACTAACATAAAAACACTACACTTAATACAATGAATAGGGATGGTGAAGAGCATCTGTTTTAAAAAGCTCGAATTTTGTAGCCTCATAGAAAATCAGCACAAAATATAATATGAATCTTCATTTGCTCACACCATAACTCCCTTCAAAAACAATCAAATACACCAACAAACAACCTTATGTAGGCCTTCATAGCCAAAGCAACAAATTTTATTACATAAAATGATCTTGGAGCCTAAATGTAATAAACACAAAGCTACAACAAGAAACATCATTCATATCTCCGTTCTTGTTATGCAATCACTAGGCCATTCAAAAGAGAAAACAAATTGCAAATCCATCGCAACAAATGTGAATTTGCCTCAGAGGTAGTGACAATATCAAAGAAATATCATCATAGTTTTATATCTGATACTTGTATTTTGAAATGCATCATAGGCAAATTGTCACACAAAGACCTTAACATTGCAAACATATACTACAAACACAAACAAGCACAAACATTAAATCAAGAAAAAATAAAGATTAATATGATTTTGGGTGGTGCATCAGAGAGATTCCCATTTAGACAACTCATCATACTTTGAAGAGATCTGATGTCCCTGTCTAGTTTCATCGTCACTTGCACCATTAAATTAAACAAAACACAAACAGGAAATCTCTAAAGAAACATGAAGAAAAAAGTCACACAAAAGCCTCAGATGAAAGGTTGTTTTCAGTGTATTTTACTACTCAAAGTATATTTATCACCATCATAGGCAAAGCTCAAAAGGGTCATAAAAAACTAACATACCCACAAACAAAAATTGCATGAAAACACAAAAGGGTATATAAAGACACAATCTTTTAGACTAAAACTTGATAAAGATACAATCTTGCAAGCTAAAATGGTTCATGTTTGAGAAATGGTGTTGGGGTTTTTGGGAGGCTGATGAGATTAAAGTGCTAGGGTTTATATTGATTGAATGATGACAATGATGAAGAGTTTTATATAGTGATAGAAACTGAGAGGTGGAGGTATGAAATGGGTAGGGTTAAAGGTCAAGACGCCGATTTGAGGGTTTTCGTTAGATGGGCTATTGTTATGGGGTTAGATGTTGGGTTGGAAAGTTAGTAAGTTGGATTGTCATTTCCTGAGAGTTAAGATCATCCCTCAAGCTATATAGTCCGTACAAGGGTTCAAGGTATGTAGTATGTTAAGTTTGAACCCTTGTCACAAAGATATAAAATTGGGCCTCAATTGTTCTTTGATTTGAGTAAATTGATCCATGCTCAATCGAGCAGCAAAGGTTGGGCATGGCCCATGGAAAATCAGTGGTACAAATTTTAAACCTACAAGGCTGCAAACCTACATTGATAGGAGAGTTTTTTTTTTTTTTTTTGGAGAACCTACATTGATAGGAGAGTTGCTCAAACCGTAGAGTTTAGAGATTACATCTTTAATCCTTTTATTTTTTTGATTTCTCGGGTTATTCACATTTGGTGACTAATATCTCGCCTCACTATAACACACTAAATGGTAGGAGGTTGGCCCATGAAGTTTTTCATTCACAACAGTTGGGATTCAAACTCCCAAACACTTCAATCTTTAAAGGGCTTTGATTTCTAATTGTCTTGTGCCTACCTTTGAACTTATAAAATATAGACCAACATTTTTTTTGACATCCTTAGTCATGGCCTATAACTCTTATTATTCCATTTGTTTTTCTTTTTTGAAAGCAAATGTTCTTTCTCAAGGAAGGAAGTGAAGTGCTAAATTTGGTTTTAAAAGCTATGTCAAAAGTTAAGTAACCCTGCTCTTGAGGGTACCACCTAGCTGTAGTCATTACATACTCGTATTAGTTATACATGAACTATATTATAGAAATCTCTTAACGAAATTGAATTGAAACCGAGGAAATTTCTCGAATGGATCCTTATAAAAGGGTGGGAAGTTGGAACTAAATATTTGTTAAACTACTTTATATGCTCAGTATCGTGATTTTGATCGATGACTTTAGACCTCTTATTTTACGTAAAAAAAAGTTTAGTTTAATTCAGCTCGCAAGGTGCAAACAGCAAGTGTAGTAATTAAGTTACTACATTTTATTGAAAACATCTCACCATATAGTTATATAAATATCTAATATTGATAGGACTATGTTTAGTAATTAAGTATCAAGAAGTTTCTTTCAAGAGCACAGTTTACTTTGATTTAGTTTGGTTTAGCTAAAATCAGCTAAACAAGCTCCTTATTATTTGTTGTTATTACCACTTGGCACATACGGAGTACTGTATGTATTTAAGTTTGGCATTGCTAATTCTTCAAACTATAGAAAGTGTTACAAAATTTAGGTAGGAGTTGATGAGCTATGAATATGGTGGGATTGGGCA
This sequence comes from Pharnaceum exiguum, assembly GCA_900322385.1. Lineage (NCBI taxonomy): Eukaryota > Viridiplantae > Streptophyta > Magnoliopsida > Caryophyllales > Molluginaceae > Pharnaceum > Pharnaceum exiguum. The sequence continues at coordinate 98,301 of ONZK01001966.1, read as the reverse complement.
CTGCTGTCGGGTAGGAGAATCCCTCATCCACAGGGACGAGTTCATGTAATAATGTCCCTATTTATCTGTAAGGATGATTGAGGAGGGTGGAATGGGACTTATGAAGTTGTGGATAATTGATACGGAGTACATTGAAGAAATTGGGTGGCATCCTCGTCACTTCCACGGTATTTGATTTTGGACTTTGTCATTTTTTAAGGGGTGCATAGGGTCCCTACGCTCCCTCATTGGTTCGACAATTTGCAAATTATGTCATCTAGTATTTCTGTTGTCACAGCTCGCAAGATACAGTGATGAAGGTGATTGTCAATTGGATTTTCTTTGTGATTCTTCTCATTTTCAAGTTTCAACCAGGCTAGTTTAAATGTATGCACCTTGGTTTGTCTAATTGTCTTTGGCACTATTTGGTAGAGGACAAAGCCGCTAAAAAGGAGTAGATTTGAGGCAAGTAAGTAGATTTGATTTACAAAATCCGCTAACGTTAGTGTTTGATAAATAGCATATTCAATAGTACATTGGGCAACCAATATTCTCTTTTTGAGAATAGTATTTTCAAAGAGTAGATTGTATGCATTTTCACACAATCTGCTAATAATCTGCTCATTTACCAAACACTAATTATGAAACTGCTATTTGCTATGTACTAGTCAAATATACTATATGCTTCTACCATCTGTTATCTGTTGTTACCTAAATAGTGATTTTCTTATCTTTTCGTACAAAGAATTCGTACAATGGTGCTCTTGTGTTGTTGCCTTAGACTTTCAATTTGAGTCCATTTGGCCCGTGTTTAATTAGTTTATCTACTTCTGGAAACAGTCTCTCAACTTTTGGGGTAAGACTGCGTACATTAGACTACCTCAGGCCCCCATTTGAGATGTGATTAACTGAGTTTGTTATTATTGTTGTTAGTTTATCAACTTGGGAGATCAATAACGAATTAAATCAAATTCCATTGATTCATGGGTTGCAACTACATTACTTTTACTTGTCTTACACCACGTGTATGTAATTATCGATGAACTAAGATAGATTGAACTGAAATATTATAGAGGCTGAATAGGAAAACATAGCCTCAGTACAAAAAAATGTTTTTCATGGATTATTCTCGTTGATTTGAATGAATTGTACTAAAACTAGTTTAATCATTGGCAAAATTGCTGGGAATAATCCCAATTTGGGGTCATTATATCAAAATAATCCCAAGTTAATATAAATCTTATAATAATCCCAACTTGCACGACTTTTCACGTGAGCAGATTAATGATGGCCCTAAAGCTATTTTCTAATAAAGGCTTGCTCATGTGGTAAGGAACATACGCCTAATGTTGACTTGACTACAGATTATGTTAAATTAGAGAAGGAAAATAATGAAAAGAAGGTGAGGAGAGTCACGCGGGCTTCATGTGCTCTCATTTAACTTAATCAACAGTCAAGTTAGCATTAGGCGTATGTTCTTTAGCTACACAATCAATCTTTCACCTGAAAACAACTTTCTGGCCATCATTAATCTGCTAAGGTGAAAAGTCGGGTAAGTTGGGATTATTCTGAGAAATATGTTAACTTGGAATTATTTTGGGATAATGGCCCAATTTTGAGATTATTCCCAACAATTTTGCCATCATCATACACTTTTACTTGCACCAGTTAGTTTAACCGCTATTATTTTTCAGCTCTTACTACTATCAACTCTACTCCAATTTTTAACAAGTCCTTTTGAAGCTTGAAGCTTTCAAATAATGCTCTTGATGGTTTTTGATCTTGGATTCTTGGCAGAGTTCTATTATTAATACCCAATTTTATAAGTAAAATAGGTTCACATAAATTTTCTCGAGAGAAAAACACAGAGAACAAGATACAAGCTCAAGCAATTTATTTTTGAGCAATTTGTCTTATTTGGTTGCGTACTTTTCTTCCGGAATCTTGATGATATACCTGACGGATTCCTAAGCAAAAACATGATCATGAGGTCTCAGTGAAAATTGAAAAATATCACCATGAAAATCCAAATTTCTAAGCCTTTTTTCCGGAGAGGAGAACCTTTCATATCCTTGGATTATGCATAACAAATTAACAACTCTAGCCCTCCGCCTCATCTGTCTTACATGTTACTTTCAATTCTCTCTAAACAAATTTTGTGATTCATGCTCTTTCTTGAGAATGCCTAATTGCACATGGGAGTCGGCAGATATTGAACTTCACATCAAATTCCTTAACTAAACATTCATTCATTCAACTGAAAAGAGTTTTACGGAGTATCTAACTAGACGTAGCACAGTTTATCGAAAGAAACTACACGGCTGATTTAGCAGATGATGGATTCATGCTTTACAGTTTACAAGTTCGTAGTGGTGTTTATGCTTATTGCTTTATTATCTCTATAGTGTGGCACGCACCTATAGTTTTTTGGCAAAACATACTGCTGGAATCTTTCATCTCAAGTTAAGTACACTGTAGTACCGCATTTTGATGTCACGACTTGTGAAATACAGGCAGGCAAACAACCAGTATGTGTACGTTCGTGTGTCAAACTTTACAGCAGAGTTGAGAAGTCAACATATATGGAAGGTGCTATGGGTAGGTAACACCGTCACACCGGCAGATAGGAAGGAGAACTTTCAACGTCGTACATTTACATCATTATACATGCAGTCATGTACAAATGTGGAATTCATCCCTTTATGAAAGTCTACTGAATTTCAGAGGAATCAACACTAAAATAGCATGTTTCTTTCATTCTTTGTCAAGGCCGAGTGCAAAAATTAAGACGCAACTACACAACATACACTTGTTTTTTCAAGTGAAGCAACAAGTCGAGTCAAGATCACTAAATTTTGAATAAAACACCAAGGTGTTGAGAAGAATTATACAGGACAAATACAGAACCACAAACACCTTTATATGATCTTGCAATAGAGAAAGAGGGTTGGCATTTGGCAATAATAGAAAGACAGCTAAGATTAATCTATGATAGATGGACACTTGATATTAATCAGGCAATGATCACATTCCAATCATAAATTGCATACTAATGCAAATGATACAGAAAAAACAAAGACTGATAGGGCTCAATTAAAAACCAGAACCCCCCACTAATGGCTAGCTAATCTACTTAGCACACCTATTTACCGCAATGTAACACAAAAGAAGGCTGAAAAACGAACCAAATATTGCCAATTGCCAAACCTAATTAGCAATTTCACCTAACCAAACACTAGCCTAACAAAGGAGGCCTATCAAGCCCATTTTTAGGACACTAACACATTGTTTTCTTCCTTAACTTCCAAATTCCTGTTGATTATGCTCAATGGATTAGAGCTTTCAAAGCCATCCAACACCAATTCCTCTAATCTTTCCTCGTTAAACGAAGTCGAAACCGGTGATGAAAGCAGCTTTAATTGACCAGCTGCTGCTAGTTTTAGCAGCTCAGATTCATCTAAGCCCTTTGCTGGTCCAATGCTACATCTTTGTGAACCATACTTTGCCAATGCATCTTTAAACTTCTTAATCTGCACATATAAATTGATATCATGTAAGCATAACAAAACTACACTCATAAGACCACATTGAACACACATCAATGATTAATGCTCCAACTGGTACAGAAAAACTTACAGTTGAAATAGTGCAGCTGAAGCTACAAACTTTGCCTTCAGCACCTCTATAGAACCTAAAGAAGGGCAAAACATGTATGTGTAGGGCATGGCACATTGGCTTAAGGTCTTCATAGTTAACTTGAAGGAAAATTGCATCTGGGTTTGATTCAGCCAACTGACAGATCTGATAATTCACAAACAAAATGAACATTAACACCACAATATCATCTAACTTACAAAATCACTAAAATATGACTTCACAAACTAACAAAGAATAAAACTTTAAATAATTATTACCTTGGGGTGCAAAGATTTACAGCCACCACAACCAGGAGAGTAAAAATCCACAATAACAAGCCTGTCACCAGCAGCTTTTAATGCATCAACTAGCTCTTGGGCTGAATGTATTTCTACCATGTTGGGCTTTAATGTCTTTTCCCACCATCTCATTGCCTTGCTCACACAATATGTTGCTTGTGCCTACATTAAAATAATAATATAATTAAAAACTCATAATCAAATTAATATCATTTAGATTACAGCATATATTTGGGATAGAAATAATATTATTAAATAAAATTAAGATATTTACCTGAGCAGAGAAATTGGCAGGGGACTTTGAATTATTCCAAACAGAAAGCCCTTTCTGATCTGCAAATTCTCTGTAATTATTTTGGTCACTAAATTGGAGATTAGTAGGCATTTTTTGAGAAGCTTTAGGCTTAAAAATGGTGTCAGTTGACCCAGGAACATAAATGGAACTTGATTTCAAAGAACAAGACATCATCTTTTTCAACTAAAAATAAGAAAGATTGAATCTTTTTGAGTTTCTTGGTTTGGGATTTTGGTAAAATGAAGGAAATGGCAAAAACCCAGATGGCTTTTGTGGATAAAGAGCAAAAAAATGATGACCCACTTGAGCTTTTTGATGGAAAAGTGAAGGGTTGTGTGGAAAAAAGGATGCTTTTTTATGATAAAATGTTTTTTTAATTATTATGAAAAAAATGTGGACTTTGATTTTTCTTATGTGGTGGGGTGATGAGAGGGAGACTTGAAAAAAGTTGAGAAGCATAAAATGGAGGTGTAGAACAATGAGATGCTCAAGAGAGTGGAGAACAAAATTATAGTGGATGTAGAGTGGAAATTAAAAAAGGGAAATAATTAAAGTGGATATGTTTTTAGAAAAGGGAAAATATAAAAAAATGACAATTGTGGCTTGTGGATGATGAGTAAAGACAGATGTGGAAGTTGGTGGGTGAGCTTTTATCCAAATGGTAGTTTTTTCAAAGTTTTTGTTGAGGATAAGGAAATTTGGAAATTAAAAGGAAAAATAAGAATGGGGAGTAATGTATGACAACGAATATGAATGATTTTCTGATGTGGAAAGTTGACTGGTAAAATGAAATAAATCAGTGGATTTGATTTTGATGAATTGATTTTTGGTGGTGTGGGAGGAGAAACACAAGTGGGTAAGGTTGTCTGTTAATATCCGTAGGCGTTTTTGGCAGTTATTTTATCTCATCACACTATCTCTATCTGAATCTCTGCATAGGACGGCTCAACAACGTGTGGCTGACTTGGATTGTTGTCACTCCAATGTTTGTTTGGATAATGGTACTTTCTTTTTTACTGCCAATATGCCGCATAAAAAATCAATTACCTGAGTACTGAGGGTGTGTTTTGTTTGTCGATAATATTACAGTTGAGTTTTTTTCAGTTTAGTTCAGCATTTTTCAGTTCATTTCAGCATCTTTCAGTTTTTTTCAGTTCAGTTCAGTTCAGTTTTAGTTATAATTTTAACTGTCTTCAGTTTTTTTCAGTTCAGTTCAGCATCTTTCAGTTTTTTTCAGTTCAGTTCAGTTTTTTCCAGTTTTTTTCAATTTAGTTCAATTTCAGTTCATATCGTTTCAACCGACCAAAACACACCCTGAGTACTGAGTAGTGAGTACTATATACTCCGTGCTATATTTGATTCGGTTCTTTTACTGCATTTAGGGTAGAGAAAAAAGTGTGTGAAACCGATATTCAACTACTATCGATCCATGTTCGTTCAACAACTCTTTGGTACATTAGGTATATACGTAATACGTATATCAGATGAATTTATGACTAATAATTAAGGGGCTTTCTAATGACATTCAAAATGTGACTAGTGATATACAACCTCAGTGTCATGTTATTCTTCCTCTTTGGAGATGACACAATATTTAATAAAGTGGGCCATGTAAATGTAAATGACAATAACACCCTTACATGTTAATGGAAATTTGGTGAAAAGGTGAGAGAAAGGGGTAATAATTAGGACGGATACCCAGGGGCAAAAATGTCAATTTGTCAAAAAAAACCTTACCAAATAAAGAAAGGAGAAGAATAACATGATACAGTCCAAAATGGAAAGAGGAAGAATAACATGACACGGAGATTGTATGTTTTAATGCTTTGAAAAAAAATAGCTGATGTAAACGTGCATGGAATATGGGATGTACCTAAAAATTAGAGATATTCGTTCGGACATGTGTTTCCATTTACTTGTTTTCCCAAATTTTACTCTGGATATTTTGGCATGCATTTAGAAAGTTTCATTTGGAGGTGATAATGAGTCACTACTCTAACTCGGCTCGGCCAGCCAAAGCTCGGTCGAAGCTCAACTTGTGTAAGCTTGAGTTATGCTCGGGCTTGACTCGATGTTTGTCTTGAACCGAGTCGAGAGCTCGATTCGAAAAGCTCACGAGCTAACTCAAATTTATTTTTACATATAAATAAATAATAATCAGAGATATATTATATACTACTAATTGTTCATCTAAATGAGATATATTATGTTAAGGGAGTCTTTCAAACTTGTGATATACTATATACAAGTAGACTTGTTTATCTAACTACAACCATTCCACCACTCCAATTCTTGTTAATATGGTATAAGTACATGAGTTTTAAGCTCGAACTCGAAAGCTCGTGAGTTATTTTAGCTCGAGCTTGAGGTCAATCTGAGTTTAATTATTTTTTTTATGAGTCGAGTCGAGGTTGAATTTAAAAGCTCGACGAGCTTTAAGCTCGAGCAGAGCCCAACAAAAAAAGTTGTGAGTTGAGCCAAGACTACCCAAGCTCGCTCGCGGGCTCATTATCACCCCTAGTTTTAAGTTCAATATCTTTAAGTTCAATTTAGCAAATAGTTTAACTAGATTGGACTGAGTTTAGCTTAGTTCTCTGTATTCTCATATTATCGAAGAAGAAATTGAGGATGGACACCAAGTCCTATGGACTATGGTACCTCTATGTTGTGTGGAAATTCGATAGACAGCTACTCTTCCAACAGTAGGTCGTTTCTTCTACCGGAGCCGACCAACAAATGTATGTACGAGAACGAGCAACCGTAAACCCAATTCTAGTAATTGAGTAATCTGTGTGCTTAGAGGATTGTTCTCGAGGCAGATAAAAGTCTCCAAAATCATGTGACGAACATTAAATTTGAGTCCACTCTCTCATGTCAATAGTTTTTGGTTTGTGTGCATTTTTTTTGACGCCTATTATTTACGTTGATATGCCACTCCATGAGTCCATGGCTTGATTGATTATTTGATATACTGCCACAATGCCCACAAAACAGCGCGCCTTGCGCCCATTGGTTCAGGAAATGTAAAACTAAAGATTTGTTTATTTTTGATTATTGCCCATTGTTTTTCTGTTTGGAATATTTCCTTTTTCTCCCATTCATTCGTAATTATCTTTTGCTTTTCAATTTGCATCTCTTTTTGATCATCTCACAGGTATAACCAAAAGTTCCACGAGCATGGGATACTGCAAGCCGAGAAATCGGACCACAAAATCATAAACCTGGATAATGGCCTCACATATCACAATCCCACCGGCCTCCCTACGCCTTGGCCACAAATCACAAAATCTAATAATCTATTCATGAATAATTTCATATTGCCATTAATAGGTTTTATTGTTTGGTAAGAGTAATGATGTTTTAAAGAAACGATAAGGTATATTTTCTTTGTCATCGAATTATTCACATTACAAAGGCTAAAAAGCTTTCATAAAGGATTACACTAGGTTGTTGTTATTGTATAAAAACAAGAAGATGGGTATTGTCTGTTTTTTTTACTTTTAGTGGGGGTAAAAGTTTATTTGTAAACCTATACTAATGCACCAAGTCTTGTACCCTGTACACCGGTGCCACGTCATAATTTTTTTAAACAATTAACATGAATGACTAGTAGGTATTTTTATATGACTAATGACTAGTAGGTATGTTTTATATGACTAATGACTAATAGCTATGTGACTAGTGAGATCTTTTATACGACTAATGTCTCCGGACTATAGCCTGACTTTTAGCCACTCATTTGTTTTCCTTTTTACTTTTAATAAAAATGAAGTGCCACATAGGTAGGTGTACCCATGTATCTGGTGTAGCCTAGACTAGTAGATACTAATGCATCTTAGACATAACCCACAAGTAAGCTAAGCTTATTTACGGTAAATTTGGGCCAAAGATTTGACAAATCAAGAACAACATATTTGTAAAAACCAAAAGGTATGTTTTGTTCGTTTGTAAAGATTTGAATTGAAACTAAACTGAACAAGTAAAACTAAATTAAAATGAAAAACTGAAAAATACTGAAAAAAGCTTATAAATTATCAAATAAACCGTCGATAAATCAATGTCTGAACATGGCCTTTAGAGGAAAAGAGGAGAGAAGGGAGTGAGTAAGCCAACCTTGGAGCGTGGCTGCGTGGGCTCAAGTGATCATACATTCATACTGATCAAGTGATCAACATGCATATGCACATCAAAACAAAAAAAACTGATGTACATTCGGCTTATCCAACAATGGAGCGTGGGCTCAGGCCCATAGAGTTTCTGATGCAACAATAAAATGCGTGGGCTCAGGAGTCATGAGTTTGCTTTTCAACACAAGCCATCCTTGTGCTCAAATTCTCTACAAACGGGCCAACTAGAATAATTTTATAGAACAGCATTGACAAGGCTAAGCCCAAATATGGTAGCTAATATTTTTTGATTGTCTGAACTCTGAAGCTCACAGAATGACAGAATACATTAGAAAGTTCTATCTGATAGTTTTCCTTCTTGGACAAAGGACAAATTGTTCCTACGGACATATCCAGAATCTATTAAGGCAAACATAGCCACATTTTGTACTTCTTTGAAGGCCACATTTAGTAGTTACTACTTACTAAGTTATGATTAATATCTCCTCAAATCTCAAACTTTTGTCCTTGTAACACATAAATGCTCTTTAAAGCTTGAGAAAGAGAACTAAAGTCAGCTATAGGAGCTTTCAAAAAAATTGCTCTTTTCTTCCAACTCTAGAAACTCTCCAAGCTTAAGTGAGCTAAAACCAGAGATTAAAATGAAAGAAAAACCACCTCAAGAACATCATGCAATATTTCTCACCTTACCTCTTCAAGGCCACATTAATCCATCTATCCACCTCTCCCACAAGTTGGCATCAAGAGGCTTCACTATTACTTTCATAATGTATGATCATGTACACCAACAAATCACCCAAGCCCAAAGGGTCGAACCTCAACCTGGTGGTACATTCGCAGAGGTCGAACCGAGACCCGGTGAGCTGGATATCCGGTACAGTATCATGTCCGATGGGCTGCCGTTGGATTTTGATCGACAGGCAAAGGTGGAAGATGAAATAGAATGGTACTTTCAGGGTGGGTTGTATGATCTAGTGGAAACCAAAGTAAGGGATATAGTGTTACAGTCAAAGCCAAGGGTGAACGTGTTCATTGCTGACACACTTATTCCTTGGGCATCTAAGATTGCCAAGAAGTTTGGGTTGTTTTATGCCTCGTTCTGGACTGAACCTGCTTTGGTCTTCAACATATACTTTCATATCCATCTCCTTAGAGAACATGGCCACTTCGAAAGTCCCGGTACTTGCTCCTTTTCTCCCTCTTTTTGTACAAGATTCTGTTCTGAGTTAGTATCAGTTTTCTAAGAAATCTTCAAAGATGTCATGCTTAGGTTAATGGTTAGGAGTTAGGACTTACGAGTGAGGACACTGCATACAGGAGATCATTTTTTTCTTCTAATGAAGTCAGGTTCCTAGTAACAGAATGGCATACCTATGGTACTATGTTACATCACAATTTATCAAAAACAATAAGCATTGGTCTCATGGGACAAAATATTATAATGTTAATTACTAATAAGCATTGGATTCCAGTACTACTTTGAATTATTCTTGATGAGGGGACTATTCTTTAATCAATGGAAGTACGTACACGTAAGAGCAAAATAAAGAAGTTAATTAGGTGTTTTTAATTGATCATGCATGTTAACAAAAACAAATAGGGCTATAGCTGGCTGTCCTACTCTTGTACGTTGTAAGGTAGTGCTGTTTGTTCATATACTATACGATAGATTGCCTAGAAAAATTAGCAAAGTATCAACACACAATGAGTGACAGTCATCTTCACGCTATCTTCTTACCTCTTCATCTTCAAGGCCACATAAACCCATCCATACATCTTGCTTTCAAACTAGCATCAAGGGGTTTCACCATAACTTTCCTAAACTTTGATTTCGTCCATCAAAAACTCATTGAAGCCCGTCAGGCCACGCAACCCGGCATCGAAACCAATGACGATATTCGATATCACATCATGTCCGACGGGCTACCGGCGGATTTTGATAGGAGTAGTAAGAATAGCGAGGCATTCGTAGAGTGGTTCTTGGACGGGGGCTTGTATGCACATGTAGAGAAAGTAGTAGGAGAAATAGTGCTGAAGTCACATCCTAAGGTCAGTGTGCTGATTGCTGATACATTTTATTGTTGGTCCTCTAAGATTGCAAAGAAATTTGGGTTGTTTCATGCCTCATTTTGGACAGAACCTGCATTAGTCTTCAACTTGTATTATCATCTTCATCTCCTTAAAGAGCATGGCCACTTTGATAGACCAGGTACATTACTCTTGTTCTTAATTATAGGCCTGTTCGTTTCTCGCAATTTAGCTCGTTACTTGTGAACATAATATGTCTTGACCCCAAAATCTATTCATAGTTATTTAGTATATCATTGGAAAGGTCTCACCTTATGGATTTATAAACGTACAATATTGATTGGAGTTTTGATAAGTGAGCGAGTGTCAAATAATAACACAAACAGTTCAGTTATTTTTCAATTCAGTTCCATTCAGTTCAGTTATCTTTATAATCCGTTTACTTAGCTAGTACGAAGAAATCAAAAAGCTACCGATCAGTATAGCCTACTTTCAACATCACTACTATATCAATTCAGCAATTTATTTAGTGGACTATCTTGCATTTATTGAACAGTGCTGAGTACTCTTGATCAGTATTGTCTTAACAATGAACTTTGAGGGCAATTGGTGCATACAACATAGTTCTTTTTTTTTCTTGGGTAACTAGATAATTGCAAGGATCCAATTGATTACATCCCAGGAGTTCAATCAATTGAGCCGAGGTACCTCATGTCATATCTCCAAGACACGGATACATCAACCATTATGCACAAGCTGATCCATGCTGCATTTCAGGATGTCAGAAATGCAGATTGTGTGCTTTGCAACACCCTGGAAGACTTTGAAATTGAAAGTGTCTCAGCCTTACAATCCCTCTTGCCTTCCTATCCTATTGGGCCTATTTTCCAATGCTCACAGGACAAGAAAATCGGACCAACAAGCTTTTGGGCAGAGTCTAGTTGCTCTGATTGGCTAGGCCAAAAGGCTCTTGGTTCAGTCTTGTATGTATCATTTGGTAGCTTGGCTAGCTTCACCAAAAATGAGCTCCTGGAGTTTGCCTATGGTCTTATGCTTAGCAATGTGAACTTTGTTTGGGCACTTCGTCCTAGAATAGTGCTCGAAGAAGGGGATAATCCGTTGCCTGTTGAGTTCGAGGAGGAGGTTCGAGGTCGTGGAATTGTTGTTCCATGGACCAACCAAGTCGCGGTTCTTTCACATCCAGCCGTTGGCGGGTTCCTAACACATTGTGGTTGGAACTCCATACTAGAGAGTGCGTGGTTTGAAGTCCCTATGTTGTGTTATCCGCAGTTTACTGATCAAATCACTAATGTCAAACTAGTGGTTGATGATTGGAAGATTGGAATCAATTTGTCAGACCAGAAGCCCATAAGAAGGGAGGATATTGCAGCACGAATTACGCTTTTTATGAGCCAGAAGTCGAAAGATGAACTAGCCAAAAACATCAAAGATGTAAGGAAAATGATGGATCTTGCATTGGGTGCTGGTGGGTCTTCAGAGAAGAACATAGACCTATTTATCACCAAAATTAAAGAAGGGAGCACAACACAATGAGACTTATCGTCAACATAGACTCGCGAGGTTCTGAATTTCTGGTGGTGGCATATTAGGTATCGAAGAACTGAGCACACATAGCAACATGTTTTATTCATGAATAATGTAGCCCTAGTAGTACACAACTTGAAATTAAATGCAGTCGCAATTGGATCCACAACATTGTTGATCCAAGTTGCACTGTCTATGAAAGCTTATACAATATAAATCCCAAATGTGACGGAAGCTGAACTTGATCTTCAATTTGATGGTGTTATGATCGAGGATTTCTCGAGCTTTTCGGAGAGCAATTCATAGAACTGAGCATCAACATTGAGGGAAGCTTGTACAACTTGAGGAGTCATAGCTTTCCAGAATGAGGTCTTCCCTGCTAATTGCCCAAGCACCGGCCTATCACCACACAATTAAACGAAACTTGATTGTGAGAACTGAGAAATTAGAACTTAGGAAAATAATAAAACCACAGATACACAGAACTTATTGGTACAGATAGAAGAAAACTTACTCAGAAGTAGTGATGATTGAGAAACACTCAAGTCCCTCTTCAGAAGCTGTTACTGCAACCACATAAAACTTTGGCACAACAAATATCTGACCTTCTTTTACTTCAGTGTCCAGTACACTCATGCCGCTCAAATCCACAATTTCAACCCAACAACTACCTTTCACAACATATGTGAGTTCAACGACACCTAAAGTCCCAGCATAGTAAGTTGGTCCAAACATGGCATTTGGGTCAAGTTTCATAAGTTTGGCAGAGAAATTAGTCCCATCAAGTGAAGGCTGCTTATTAGCAGTCAAAAATGTGATGCTTCCCCCATTTTCCACTTGTATATCAGGGACGATTTCCTCTATATTTAGGCTTAATTTAGAGCTTGTTTCATTAGAAGGTTTTGGCACCGTTATCATATTGTCAAGCTTAATGATCACAGCTCCTTTTTGGCTATCAGTGAAGTTGCTTGCTTGTTTTTCGTCGAGATCGAAAGCTTTGCAAATAGATTTTCTTGAGAAACCTTTTAAAATTCCTAAGGCTCCAGTGAGAAAGTAATAGTTGATTGTGATCAATTTGCCTAAGGGATTAGGATAGGGAGTATTATCAGCTAGGAAAACGATATGTAATTCATCATCTCCTGCATTTAACCACCATGAGACTACTCCAATTGGGACTACTATGGTGTCACCTTTCTTGAGTTCCACCACCGTTTCTTCCATTGAGTTCGGATGTACCAAGCCTGCTAACCCGTGAGTACCTGCTCAAGCAAGTGACAAAGTTTTTGTAATTTACCCGTTATGTTCAAGCAAACTTCAATATATAGAGTCATGTTTGTTCCTTATATATGTGAAGGTACTTTGGCCGGGTTTTGTAATTGCAAGTATCGATCTACAACAACTTAGTCTAGTCTCATCTCAGATGAGGTGCTGGGGGAGTCTGATGTATGCAGTTTTACTCCGACAAATTGGGACACTGTTTCCGAGTAATTGCAAGTATCAGAGATAATTAAAACCTTGGATTGATTTATGTGAATCGAACGTCTATCGATCGTACTTAAAATTCATTGACTAATTAATTAATTAATTATTTGGTGATGGGAACATAAATAAAATGTCACATGTTTCATATATTCTCTAGATAAAAACAAAATGGAACAAAATGGTCAGAAAAGAGACGGGCCACAGTTGACAATACCTTGGATCACATAGCCAATCTTACTGCAATCAGAATAGTGAGGAGGAGCGCAACCGAGGGGCTTCAAAACTAACAAGCTAGAACAAACTTTTGCCACCCCAAGAATCGGAGATGTCGATGAGGTCCATGCATAGTAACTTCCTCCTTCGTTGTCAACAACCTTATCAGGCAATGCAGGAGGAAACAAGCTTGGAAGTTCCATGTTTTTACTTCTTTAAGGGGTTTGATTTTTGAGAGGATGATGATCTTAGTGAGTTAGTTCACTCAACGAGATGGGAGTATATTTTTTTTTTGAGAACGAGATGGGAGTATATTATGGATATATATAGGCAATGAAGCAAAACAAATTAAAGGATACATTTATATTTTTTTAATAAGGTAAGCTATGTTGGCGATTGGAGGACTTAATTAGGTCTCCCAAGAATCTCTAATTCTTAAGTACATCGGGTGTGTCTACCGAGTGAGTTTATGACTAGTATTTCAAAATATATCATTAATTAGTCATCATATATTTTTAATGTCATTAGGGTGGAGTATTGCGAGTCCATACTCCAGAGCCTATTAGTCACACCGTGTGACTCACACGTATTTCTGTGTCTTACACCTAGGGGGTCAATATTTATTGTTCTGCATGCGTCTAGATGTTCATGCTTTACTTATTTTACTTGCTTTACCTACCCATAATTTTTTTTTGCTATTTTACGACTTAACTAAATATGGTTCTATATTTTTCGAGGTTAGTTACAAAAACTATATACATGTTTCTCGCGGGTTATCTCGGAAATAGCTTTCTTTGAGGTATGTCAACAGACGTCCTCGACACCTCATTTGAGATGGGATAACAATGGATTGTTGTTATTGTTGTTGTTGACCATTATTTGAGATGCGACAATCACTGTTATGCTCATTTTTTTTACCTTACTTGAGATCTCCATGATATGGTGGCCCGCTGACAGATGCGTTGTACCATTTTCAGTGAGTTCTTATTGTCTGTACAACTCATGGACTACGTACTACATACATACTCGTAGTATATTTTATTGTTTTGGTTGCCATTGTCATTGACATTTGACAAGCATTTGAAATCGTACTAACAAACTTTTATACTTGTATAGTTTTTTTTGGTGTAATTTATACTTGTATAGTTTATTCTTCCTTGTGATTCATGATGTTGGCCAAAAAATAAAAGAAAATGGTCAAGTGGCCAGCTGATAGATGCGTTTTAACTATTGTTTTCATGGACAACTAATTGTCGTTGCGTATTGAAAGGTACTCAAAGTCCCTTGACTTTGTATAATTCCTCTAATTCTCTCAAAAGAGCAAATTGTGAGAATGTCACATTACTATGATCTAATTCTCTCAAAAGAGCAAATAGTGAAAATGTCACATTACTATATGATCAATTCCCTTACAATTTACTGATTTAGCACATATCGCAGGCTTGTTTCTTCCGCATTTGCTGTTCTGACAGTCAATTACCAATAACAATTTGATCAACGGTCCGTTTGATCAAACGTTTAAAAAACCAATCTTTAATACTCCGTATAATACACACCACAAAAAATATAATACAAATTACCACCTAACTCACTTCTTAATCCGCACTTGAAAGACATTCCCCATAATATTTCCTCTAAACTCTAAAGTTTCAATCTTTGACTGAGTTTAGCTAGTTTCATCCTTGATCAACATGAGTGTGGGTGGTTTATTCGATCTTGAGAAGCACTTTGCGTTCTATGTGGCATACCACAGCAACCCAATTAATAGTTTCATTCACATGTTATTTATTTGGCCAATGTTCTTCACTGCCCTTATGCTACTTTATTTTGTTCCAATGATATTTTTCCAAAGTTTTGGGCTTTTTTCTACTGTCGTCTATGCTTTGGTTTATGTGGGTATGGATAAAAAAGCTGGGTCTTTGGCTGCTGTTCTTTGTTTCCTTTGTTGGTTTGGTGCTTCTTCTGTTTCTAGCTGCCTTGGGTTTTCTTTGGCTTGGAAGGTAATTTTAATTTCAAAACTTAATTTTTATTTTTATTTCATGTGATTTTTTTTGTGTCCATTATTGCTTTGTATAGGTTATAGGTTAACACCCACGAGTTTTATTTTGAATTGCAATTATTTGATGGATTTTTGTGATTGGATTTTTCACTTGGTTTATACATGTTTAATTTGGTTGATCTTGTGTTGAATAATTAGAGTTGACTTTGTTTACGAAAGATTTGAAAGTTGCTTGATTATTTTTCCTTTTTTTTTTGTTTCTCAAGCGCCTAAGATTAAAGGTAAAACTTCTGAAGAATAATGGTTAATTGAGCTTACAAGTTGAACCAGATCGAGCCTGAGTTGTCATTTTACAGGTTATAAGAAGAGTTAGATGGTGCCCTAAAACGATCAAAGCCGTACATAATGTTTAAATGAATTTTTTGGTGGTAAATGAACTTTCATTGACGTTAGCTTTCGGGCCTGTTTATAAGCTTTTAATTGGCAAATGAACTTTCATTGAAGTTTTAATTACTGAACTAAACTGTGCTATATATATAAAGGATTTTATTAATTACATAATGATACATTTCCGATGATATATAAAGAATTACCAATGTGTCCTGTCACAACTTAACAAACGAATCGATTTGAACTGAAATGAACTAAAAACAAGTGAAATAAACTGTTTTTTTTTAAGTTCGAAAAAAAAGAACAGACTGAGCTAGCTAGTAGTTGGAAATAGTACTCGGTAGTTAGTTGTTAGGGGCTTAGGGCTAGCCGTTTCTACTACGGAGTAACTATCTGAAGTGTCACTTCGTTTATGGGTGTCTCAGTATATAAGAGGTACACTTTTGGAAAATATAAGATACCATGCATCTAGATTCTCACATGTATTGTTGCCACTTCTTTCTTCAGGTGGTTCTAGCAGTTGAAGTGTTTTGTGCAGCAATCCAGTTCATTGGTCATGAAGTATTTGAGGTAATAGTCCGATTAGTCCCATAAGAGATGCATACTTATCTTCATAGAAACTCTCGCATATGTTGATTTCGTGCTTTACCATTTATATAACTAACAGAAACGAGCACCTGCCTTTTTGGACAATCTCCCCCAAGCCGCCTTAATGGCTCCTTTCTTTGGGTTATTTGAGGTATTTTAAAGTCCCATACTCCTATCTATAAAAAATGTGATCATTCTAATAATTCGATCAAATAACTATTCATTGTTTCAGGCTCTCCAGCACTTCTTTGGGTATGAACCATATCCGGGATTTGACACAAAGGTGAAAATCATGATTGACGCTGAAATCAAAGAATGGCAAGAAAACAAACAGAAAAAGTTGTCGTAGTTTATGATATTCTCGTTTAGTATTTGATATCTGAGTGTTGCTTGACCGATTCTGCAATTGTATGGCTTGTGTAGTTGTATTGTTCGCGCGTACAAAAGGTTCATTATACACTTTTTAGAGATACTGAATTGTTGTAAATCAATAGCCAAAGTCACTCTTAAGTCTTAACTCATTTGCATGTTGGAACCTACTATCCTAGTCTCAAACATTATCCCCTCGTTATTGTATAAAAAAAAATTACTTTTTAGTTTTTGGTCGCTTGGACTCGACTTTAATCACTGAAGTCATTCATGTCGCGTACCGATTCTCAAAACTACGATCAAGTCTTATATGAAGCCTGTAAGATTGTAACTGCCGTGGTTAGCCGCTGCAAGTCAACTGAATTAGGGAGACAATAAAAAATGCAGTCATCTATGACGATTTCAATCTATCACTCTATCAGACGCTAATGCGACTCTGACTTGAGTTCTTGAATCACATAATTGCGTTAACTGTCCAAAATCAATATTCTATACATATTGGCTAGAACAACCTCCACGGCTCCATAGAAAATTTGTCTACGCATTACAATGAAATCATGTAATTCACACTCTTGAATGTAGACCAATTCCCACCAAAAGATCAGTCCAATTGTTATGGAGCAAGAGTATAATTATCCATTTATCCTTAGCATTCCAATGCTTGCTTAATTTTTTTTTTTAATTTGGAGACCGCGTATTCATATTTATACACACAATCTGAATAGCATATTCTTCAAGTTGTATATTTATGCACATCACTTTAATATTATCATTTCTAAATTTGAATTTGATAATCTACGTAATTCCTGATTTTGTGGAAAATGTGGTATCACATTTTACAATTTAACTATTGAATTTGAATAGTAATACTCCGTATAACACTGACTAGAGAAGATCCAAATTCAATTCGTTAGACGCTCGGATGATGGCATGAGTAACTACTAACTATGGACTGGAGTACTGGACACATGTGGTACATGCATTATTCTCTTTTTTGATGGAACATATAAGTATTTACCAAAGTTGACAATCAAAGCTTATTCTTTTCCCAATAGTACATAATTGTTAATCCAAATGCGACGGAGGCCGATCTTGATCTTCACTTTGATGGTGTAATTATCGTGGATTTCTCGAGCTCTCCCGAGAGCAATTCGTAGAACTGGGTATCAATATTAAGGGAAGCTTGTAAAACTTGCGGAGTTATAGCTTTCCAGAACGAGGTCTTCCCTGCTAATTGCCCAAGCACCGGCCTATAACAACACAATTAAAGGAAATTGTCAATTTTGAAATTAAATAGTACTCACACAAGTTTATATATCCCTATCTCAGATGGGAGCACACTGTGATGTTGTTGTTGTTGTTGTCACACAAGTTTATATATGACCTCGATTTTATATATGAAACGGGCTCAAACAAGTTTTTGTGTAATTTAATTTAGATCATTCTAGAATTTCTCTTTTTATAACTAAAACTTTGTGCAGAATAGCTAATATATATTCTAGAAATAAATTAAAGCACAAGTATACAGAACTTTGACGAAGATTGAAGAAACTTACTCAGAAGTTGTGATGATGGAGAAACACTCTAGTCCCTCCTCAGAAGCTCCAACGGCAACCACATAAAACTTTGGCACAACAAATATTTGACCAGCTTTCACTTGAGTGTCCAGTACACTCTTGCCGCTCAAATCCACAATTTCAACCGAACCACTTCCCTTCACAACATAAGTGAGTTGTACCCCTGAATCTCCAGCATAATAAGTTGGTCCAAAGATGGCATTTGGTTCAAGTTTCATAAGTTTGGCAGAAAAGTTAATTCCATCAAGTGAAGGCTGCTTATTAGCAGTCAAAAATTTGATGTATCCCCCATTTTCCACAAGTATATCATGGACAATTTCCTCAACATTTAAGCTTAATTTAGAGCTTGTTTCATTAGAGGGTTTTGGCAGCATTTTCATATCGTCAAGCTTAATGATGACCCCTCCACTTTGGCTACTCGTGAAGTAATTTGCTTGTTGTTCATCGAGATTGAAAGCTTTGCAAATAGTTTTTCTTGAAAAACCTGTTAAAATTCCTCGGGCGCCAGTGAGAAAGTAATAGTTGATTGTGATCACCTTGCTTAAGGGGTTCGTATATGGAGTATGATCAGCTAAGAAAACGATATGTAATTCATCATCTCCTGCATTTAACCACCATGAGACTACTCCAATTGGGACTACTACAGTGTCCCCTTTCTTGAGTTCCACCACTGTTTCTTCCGTTGATTTGGGATACACCAACCCTGCTAACCCACGGCTACCTGTACAGCAAGGGACATTGTTTTTGTAGTTACCGATCGATTAAGCAAAACTTTGGTTGAAGTATTTACAAGTACTAAAGTAAGTATTTACAAGTACTAAAGTATTCTACCATTTGCTATTCAGAACACAGTTGATCATACTAGCTAGCTAGCTACTATAGTATGACTTATTTGGTCATGATCAGAAATATGTCACATATGTAATATGTTGTCTGTATGTTCCATACTCTCCTGTGTAGGGGATCAAGTTGTCATTAGATTTGTACGTGCCATAACAGTAAGATATACGTTGTATATAATACGGAGTATATTGCAAGATACCTTGAATTACATAGCCAATCTTACTGCAATCGGAATAGTGAGGAGGAGCAAAGCCGTGAGGCTGCAAGGCAAACTTGCTACCACTAACTTTTGCCACCCCAAGAAATGGAAATGTGGATGAGGTCCAATCATAGTAACTTCCTCCATCCACCTCAACCAACTTATCTGGTAATTCAGGAGGACATAAGCTTAGATTCTCCATGTTATGACTTCCTAGGGAGATTTGGAGGATGACAATTATAATGATGATGATGTAGTAATAATGGTGATAACCTGACGGGTATATATATAGACACTGCGGCAAAAGGTGATGATAGTAAACTTATGTTATGATTTTAAAAACTGACCACAGAAGTGGTTTTCAGAAACTAGTTTTTAGTTTCGAAAACAACTGAAAACCAAAAACTCAAAACGATTCCTACCTTAACAATCACATTTTAATATGCAGGCCTCTAGTTCTTGATTTGCCACCAATATGGTTATGACACACGAGTGTCTATCAAGTAATTGTCAGTACTCAGTATACAGGCACAGACAAATAGATATATGGTGTTATGTTCCAAGGAATCCATCAAGGAGAGCTCCTTGGGCCATTTGGTGTTTGTCTTTCGGCAGACGACGATGTGCGACGGAGATTTTTTTTCTTTTTGGGACTTGTGGTCCTTGTGATTGAATTGTTTTTAAGATTCTCGCAATTTCCTTCCAATAGTGTTATGTTAAACATTTATATTGTCGTAATATATAATGTTGAAATTGCTAGGAATATTCCTTTACTTCAGACAATTGTTTTAAAATAATCTATACTTTAAAAATTGTTTAGAACACACACAAAAAAAACTCTTGTAACCTGCAACAAAATTTTGAAATATGTGAAAATGTAAAATAATGACTTTGACTGTACATATATCCATCGAATAGATGTATTTCATCGTCAAAATAAAAATTGATGGCCGCGGCTTAACCTTAATTAGATCGTTTTAGTCTATACTGGGGCAAATGCGTATTATTCATAACAAATTTTGAAGTGATATTTTGGGATACAATAATAAAAGTAGAGATTATTCTCATCATTTTTACCTTATTTAATTGGGTTGGTTTATATGTGTGATAACGATCCTCAATAATGGACGGTTTGTGTTCAATTCCTACCATGTGCAATATCATCTTAGATCAACGTTCAATAAACATTTTTCTATTAGTAATATTCAGTCTCGTACGTGAAATTGGTTCATTGAAACTTTTATGTTCATACATTATTGGTACTTTGCTACTTGGATCTTGATGGTCCAAAATAATTTTGGGGCATGGTGCTAATAATGCCTCACAGGCTCACATGTTCGATCTCTGCATGACCCAAAAGCCCAAAACCTTCCAACTAGTATACCACAGCGCAATTTAGCACATAACCCAAGTTTCTTTCTTCCACGTTTAGCTCAAAATTTGCTGTTCCAACAGTCAACAACCAAAACAATTTGATCAAAACGTTCAAAAATCCAATCTTTACATACCCACCAAACCCCTTTTGTTAATCCACCCTTAAACAAATTTCCCACATAAAATTTCCCCTAAAGTTTCAATCTTTAGCATGATCATGGGTGGTTTGTTTGATCTTGAGAAGCATTTTGCATTCTATGGGGCATATCACAGCAACCCAACAAATATTTTCATTCATATGTTATTTGTTTGGCCAATATTATTCACTATGCTTATGCTACTTTACTTTGTACCAATGATACTTTTCCAAAGTCTTGGCCTTTTGTTTACTGTTGTTTATGCTTTGTTGTATGTGGGTATGGATAAAAAGGCTGGTTCTTTGGCTGCTCTTCTTTGCTTCCTTTGTTGGTTTGGTGCTTCTGCTCTTTCTAGCTATCTTGGGATTTCTTTGGCTTGGAAGGTAACTTTTTAAAGCTTCTTTTGGTTTTTCATTTCTGGGTTTCCTTTTGTTTTGTTTTGTGTATTGTTGCATTGTATTTGGTTATTAGTAGTTATTTGATGAATTATTGTGGTTGGTTTTGTAGTTTGGTTGAAAGTGGTGAGACTGGATTGTTTGATTTTGACTTTGGGTTGTTTTGTTAAACCATAGTGTTAATTGTAGAAATGAGTTTGATTGTGTGAGTAATTGCAATTTGGATGGTAGAGTTGAAGTAGATTATGTAGTGTAGATGCATCAACAAGTAAAGAATGGTCAAGATTAAATTGCACACAATTGTGAGACACTAAAGGGACTAGATTATGAATATCCAGCTTGATAGAATAGTGACAATTATTTGGGGTATTCCAATTAGCAAGGTGTGTAAGTGAATTTGTAAGTGGGGACCAATAAGTGCATGCTATCAGGTTGAGGAATGATGTTAGTTGCTTTGATGTATATGTAGCTGCATACATGATTAGAGTAATTGATGGGACGGCTTTGAGAAATTCTGAGTCTCGAGATATGATGCTGGAGACTGGCTTGTGTTCTGTATTTTGTATGTTCCCGTTGCCTGGTTTCTGTAGTAAAAACTAACTCTTTCTCGTTTCTGTGACTATAGTCTATACCACTGTGGTTTATATGTATAGCAGTATGGGTGTTGAGTAGTTTTTCTCGTCTTGGAGTTGGCTCATTGTATTGTTTGCTCTCATCATTCTTCTTGAATATTTTTGACCTATGTTCATCTTCTGGATAGTGGAAGTAGATTACATAGTCGGTTAGGTTCTTGTACCTCTGTAAGAATTAAGCTTAATATTAAGCATTGATCGGTTTCTTTTTGGTGGTGTGCTTGAAACCTTGAAGGTTGACCTGGACTCAGGCTTATAGCAAATTTTGAAGATTGTTGTGCACATCCTGTGAAAGTGGGGCATAAAAGGTTTTGGGGGGTTCTGACCATTAGTGAGAGAAGACATATTACAGACGTAGTTTTGTGATACTCTCGTGGTATTTAAGGAGAAGTCTGTGAAGGATTTAGAAGAGATAGCTAGTGAGATTGCAAGGGTAAAAGAAGTTACTTCAAAGACATGGTGGTTCTGAGAGTTCCTTTTAGTTTACAGTGGAGTTGGGGGTTAATAAGTGATTGGTTCTCCTAGTGTTAGGTTCTTGAGTGAAGATGAAAATTTTCAGGCAAAAGGTGGAAAAAAAAAACGGACTGTTAGTGGAGCAAGTGGGGATCAGTGAGAAAAGGATTTTAGAGGATGCGATGAAAAATTGTCGCTTTAAGGGGGCGCCTGAACTGGGGAAATGATTGCTGGAGATACATCTTACAGTAGAATGGCTGCAGCAGTGAGCCAGTGACATGTTATGGAGAAATGTATTTGATAAGTTGGAATGAGGAGTTGAGTGGTAGGAAATGAAGGGGGGAAACAGGAGAGGAAGGAGGGAGAGGCTGTATTGGGTTTCAGAGGCGGAGGGGCCTGTAACGGTTTTCTCCAATGGTAGAAATAGATTCAAGACTGTAAATCTCCAGGCATGCTAAACTGGAGTACGGGCCCTGAACAATTAAACGAGGAATTTGTAATCCCTTTTTAACCCCCATCCCTTGGGCCTCTTAAATATTAGTTCAAGAATCTGCTTCTGCAGAGATGGCTACCTCTGGCGAGAGTTATGGTTTATTGATCTTAGGAAGTTGAACCAAAGCCTGAGTTTTATGGTCATAGGAGTTGTCATTTTAGAGGGTATAAGAAGAGTTTGGTGGAGTCCTGAGTTGATTACCAATTCCTCTTAACTGGCTCTTTGTGTAGGAGGTTCTGCTATTGACTGGCTCTTTATGATAGGAGATTAGGAGTAGTTCAAGCTCTACAATTGCAAATTTTTTAGTTGTGACTTACTTCCCGGATAGATAGTGCACAGCTGCACATATACCCTGTGCTGGTGAGATTTTGAAGGAAATGGTAATGCATGACAGGATTCTTCTTCTTTGGGAAAATGTAGTAGGTAGATGTGGATATGGACCCAAATTACACTTTGCTTATATTGATTGGCAAATAACTGATGGCTGGTGTGGTCAAGGAGAAAATCATAAGACGCTCCAGGAGGAGGAATCAGGATTTAGGAGATTTTCTTGGAGAATTTTAATTTTTAAATCTCCGCCTCAAACTCCTGCCACTTTTTAGTAGTATTTGAGAAGTGTCGGACTTATGCGTTTCAGTTCCATGAGAGTGTACTGGATTCTGAGCATGTAACAGCATTTTCCTATGAAAATAGGCTTATGTGACTACGACTTGTCTATAGCCCCGGACCCGATTCCTCAACTCTTCAATTGGACACTGACATGGTAGTGGACAATTCTTACACCAAAGAGATGACAAATGTGTGAAATGGCCTGTGCAACACTTATGTAGAGAATCCAATTGGAGACTTAAAGCCGAGACTGAGCAAGGGTGTATTACAGAGGTTGAAGAAAACCTTTGGTGTTTTGAATCTTTTGATGCGCAAATTTGTTCCCATGATGCTACATATTTGTCAAAGGATCTTTGACATAGAATCCCTAGCGGCCTTAGGGCCACTATCCTTCTTAAAATCTTAGCTTACCTTTGATATTCAAGTCGCTTTTGGTTGGGAATGAACCTCGGTCATGAATTTAGAAGCTCTATAGATGCTATGAAGGGTTCTGTGCTAAATTATGGTTCATATTTCTCAAGCACAAATATATACAGGTATCACTTACTGTGGGTGCTTTCAATTTTGGATTACTAAAGACCAGATCAAATTGGAAAACCAGACTTGGTCTTCTTATGTTTTGCTTAGTTGCGATGTGTGAACACTTTACAGATGAAGTGTTTGAACACTGAACGTATTATTGCGCTGGTTAAAGCTGCAATTTAATTGGCCTCCCTCTGCCGAACTGAGCGAGAGTCTCTATCGAGATTTTGGGTAACAATAATGACATCAAATTCATTTTTGAAATGTCCATTTTTTCTATTTTGGGAAACTTTTGGAAAACCTCTATAATGAAGTTGGGGCCTTGGGAGCTGTAGGGTCATGTAAGGGGTTCAGTTGCTGCTTTTGTGGTCTTCCCACCTCCGTTTCTGTTGTTGAATTAGAACTGTGTAAAAAAAAAAAAACTGAACTTCTACAATTTTTACCCCCCTTCCCTAATGCTATCTCATTTCACCATGTTCTTGTGCAACTTAGTACTAAGCTGCAAGCAGCTCATGTTTAAACTCGGTGCTCGGTTATCTCTGTGTGTAAGCCAGTAAGGTGATACCCTAGACTCTTGGCCTGCAGCTGCCTCTTGTTCCTGAACATTAGTTTCTGTTTTGATGAAGTGTCTTGACATGTAGGCAATGTGGACTGCCATATTGATTTTCCTACACTACATATATAATTCCAGGAAAAAGGAAAGCAAATATGATAGCTTTTTTGTTGATATGAGAAGAGCAGTTACTCTAGTTGAAGGGAGCACATCTCTACCCCTTAGGTTGGAGGCTCGATTCTCATTGGTCGTAGTGCCTCCTTTTAACAACAAAAAAACTAGCTTTCTTGTTGATATACTTAATTTAACAAAAAGAAAATAGCTTTCTTGTTGATATGCTTAATTTAACAAAAAAAATAGCTTTCTTGTTGTATGCTGAAGTGGTGTGTTCAATTTTCAAATAAAAGAAAAGGTGCCGCTTTTTATAATACTATTGTGTAGTAATCAGGATTCATGTTCATAGACCTAGGGGGACTAGGGTTAGATGATAGGTCGGTGTGCTACGATGAGACCTGCTCGTTTGCAGACATTCGTTTTTTTTCTTCCAATAACTGAAAGTATCACTTCGTTTTTGTGTGTCTTAGTGTACAGGAGGTACTCCGATATTAGAAAGATCAGTTTGCCATTTCTCTTCAGATTCTCACATGTACTGTTGCCACTTCTTTGTTTAGGTAGCTTTACCAGCTCAATTGTTTTGTTGGGTAATCCAGTTCATTGGTCATGGAGTATTTGAGGTAATAGTCCCATCAATTCCTACTCTTTGTCTTCATTGGAAAATCTGGCATTTGTTGATTTCATTGCTTTACCATTTATGTGACCTACAGAAGCGAGCGCCTGCCCTTCTGGACAATCTCGCACAAGCCTTCTTAATGGCTCCTTTCTTTGTATTACTTGAGGTGCGTTTACTGGCTCCAGCTTCGATAATGAATGACCCTATTGATCTATTATCCTCAGTCTAAAAACTCAAATTACTATTCATCGTTTCTCAGGCTCTCCAGCACTTCTTTGGGTATGAACCATACCCAGGATTCCACGCAAAGGTTAAAGTGAAGATTGATGCTGAAATCAAAGAATGGCAAGAAAAGAAACAGAAGTTGTCTTAGTTCATGAATCAAGATTAATCTTGTCAATTTCTGAGTATGGCTTGTCTGACCCTCTGTAATCTGTATGGTTTGTATAGTTGTATTGTTCCGTATACAAATGCTTTGTTGTACACTTTTTATACATATATACTGTTTTGTTGTAAAACTCTTTAGGCTCTTAGCACATTGCAATATTCTCAGTCCCGAACATGAAACATTATTCGTATAACTTTAAAGAGGGACACATCATAGAATTTGTCAATTCTTGTCTCCGTATTCATCTGGAAATGAAAATTTTGTGATTCATTCTACATTTGGGGCACGTCCTAAGACTTCACCTGGATGTTACAATTTGACATCCACTGCAGTTCCAGCGTCTAGGTCACATGTTCGATCATGCATGATGGCCCAAAAGTCCAAGCAATTTAGCACATAATAATATCCCAAGTTTCTTACTTCCTTCCACGTTTAACTCATTTGCTGTCCAGCACTCAGCAAACAACCAAAACAATTTGATTTGATCAAACATTGAACAAACCAGTCTTTAACAATATCATTATATAAACCATATCCACCAAACTGCTGTAGTTAATCCATCCTTAAAGCACATTTCCGACATTACATTTCCCTTAAAGTTTCAATCTTTAGCTAAATTTCATCCTTTGACCAACATGGTCATGGGTGGTTTGTTTGATCTTGAGAAGCATTTTGCATTCTATGGGGCACATCACAGCAACCCAACAAATATTTTGATTCATATGATAGTTGTTTGGCCAATAGTATTCACTATCCTTATGATACTTTACTTCGTACCAATGACATTTTTCAATGGTCTTGGCCTTTTGATTACGGTTGTCTATGCTTTGTTGTATGTGGGTATGGATAAGAAAGCTGGTTCTTTGGCTGCTGCTCTATGTTTCCTTTGTTGGTTTGGTGCTACTGTTGTTTCTAGGCATCTTGGGTTTTCTTTGGCTTGGAAGGTAATTTTTTTAAACTTCTTTTGGATTTTAATTTCTGGTTTTTTGTTTTGTTTTGTTTGTTCATTAATGCTTTATGCATGTTTTGTAGTTTGGTTGGCGCTTCTCTTGAAAAATCAGAGTTGAAATTGTCTATGCAAGTGTTGAGAATTGTTTGATTTTGATATTAGTTGTGTTGTTAAACCATATTGTCAATTGTAGAAATGAGTTTGGGTGTGTAATCGCACGTGGATGCAATGGTAGAGTTGGAAGTAGATTGTCAATGGTGGATGTATCAACAGATTATCAACGGTAAAGATTAAATGGCACACAATTGTGATACACGAAAGCTGGATATCCAGCTTAATTGAATCACCAATTCTTTGGTACAATCGTTGTATGCGTACACCGGGTCACTAATATTAACAAAATTGTGACTAAGATCATGTGTTGTTGACTAATAATATTTTGAAACTGACTAATCAATACGAAATATATGGTCACTAATAGTATTTATAAGGTGACTAATAACTACAAACATGTGTTGTAATATAGTGATAAAAAAACCAGATGTAAGTTTACATCGTGTGATCATAAGAATTGGAGTAATTGAATAGTGATGATTATTTGGGAATAATCCAATTAGCAAAATGAGAGTTGATATTGTCTAGGCAACCTGGACTGCCATATTGATTTTCCTACACTAAATATATTATTCCAGGAAAAAGGAAAGCAAATGTGATCTGGGCTATTAACTGATCATAACTTTCTTGTTGATATGCTTAAATTGTGTGTTCAATTTTCAAAAAGGAAAAGAAAGGTGAACCTATCTATACTATTATTGTGTAGGAATCACTCAAATCAGGATTCATGGTCGTTTATTTCTAGACATTCACCATGCACACAATTGTCTAGACATGCTCGTTTCTAGACATCCCTTCTTTTTTTTCCAATAATAACTGAAAGTGTCCCTTCGTTTTGGGGTGTTTTAGTGTACATGAGGTGCACTGATCTTTCTAGATCAGTTTATGTCATTTCTCTTCAGATTCTCACATGTACTGTTGCCACTTCTTTGTTCAGGTAGTTTTAGCAACTCAATTGTTTTGTTGGGTAATCCAATTCATTGGTCATGGAGTATTTGAGGTAATAGTTCCATGAGATTCCTACTCATAGCTTTATCTTAATTGGAAATCTGGCATTGTAGATTTCATTGCTTTACCATCTATGTAACCTACAGAAACGAGCGCCTGCCTTTTTCGACAATCTCGCACAAGCCTTCTTAATGGCTCCTTTCTTCGTGCTACTTGAGGTACGTTGAAGTCGTGCCTATAAAAATGTGTTTGCTGACACCAGCTTCGATAGTGAATGCCCTAATGATCCATTATATCCTCATTCTAAAAAATCAAATAAATTACTATTCGTTGTTTCCCAGGCTCTCCAGCTCTTCTTTGGGTATGAACCATACCCAGGATTTCACGCAAAGGTGAAGGTCATGATTGATGCTAATATCAATGAATGGCAAGAAAAGAAACAGAAGTTGTTGCCGTCATGAATCATGGATAATCTTGTCAATTTCAGAGAGTGGCTTGACTGAACCTATATGGTTTGTATTAATTGTATTGTTCCGTATACAAAAATGCTTGATTGTACACTAGTTATACATACTCTTTTGTTGTAAAACACCTTTGTTCAGTCTCTCTTTGGCTCTTAGCACATTGCAAAATTCTCAAATTTATACATGCTTCCTTTTGGTTTCTCTCGAGAATCCCCCCCCCCCAGTGGCGGAGGTATATTGAAGCAAGGGGTATCCTGTGACACCAATTGGCTGGACTTTTTTTCCAAAATAGTTAATAAAATATTGTTAGATTTGTATTTTTCTTAAGCTATTTATACTAGTGACACTACTAACTCATGTAAGTGACACCAGTAAAATGAATTCCTGGCTTCGTCACTGCCCCCAGTATTCAAATTTGAAGGCTCATAATGGTGAGGAGGGACAAAGCTTTGAATTTGGCATTCCCTGGCTACGAAAATCGTGATTCATTCTACATTTGGGGCACGTCTAAAGACTTCACCGTTGTTACAAATTGACATCCACTGCATTTCAAACGTCCTGCCACTGTCGACTTCATGCATCTCGAGCAAGTATTATGGGTGTGTTCTTTTCATATTGAACTGAGCTGAATTTCTAATAACTGAAATAACTTAACTTAATAGTTGTACTTGTTTTGACACATAATTACATAGTGAGACCTTTTTTAGGGATATATAAAGAATTACGGATAAATATCGGTGTCATTCCTTTTTACGATAAAAAGAAATGAGTTGATGTGAACTGATATTCTAATAACTAAACTGAACTAAATTGAAAATAAGTTTTTAGAAGGTTTATAAAACATGCCCTATCTTCAATTCTTCATCACTCTTGTTTTGTGTTTAGGGAATTTTATATAAATTGGGAGAGGGGGGAGCAGATGATCAATTTCGTGTCCTGTCATTCATGAAGAAGTACAAAGAGAGCAGATCAATATATAATGTCATGGGTCGTCTAATCGTGAGATTGTGGCCACGTAAGTAACCATGTAGTCATGTACTATACTAGCTACGATCCTATCTGGTTGAAATCTCCATATCAAGTAATAATGTAAAATCATTTCTTAACAATTGTTGCCCCTTGATCTGTTACCACGAAGGCACGAACATATACAAGGAGAATTCTATGCAATCTGTTTACAAATCAGGTCATTATGTCATTGTGATGACTGATGAAGTTTTTGTCTTACTCAGCCTTAGCTTCCGAAATCTTATCCGTGGCTTTCTATCAATTGTTTATCATGCATATGGTCAGCAAGAACTTCTCGAGTAGCTGTAGAAGACAAGAGAAAAAGACTCAAATAAATAACTAAGAGATCGCAGGGTTGTAGGAGTTTCTGATAGCATCTCCAATGCTTTCCCATTGTAGTTGCTCATAGTACTGGTACATGTCTACGCCTGCTACTTCAAGTATACATACTGATTGACAAGTTAGAAGATGTTAAAATAATGGCGCAGTACGAGAAAGTACAATTGAAAACTGAGCTTTACTGCGATCAAGTCTAATATGAAGGCTCTAAGATGGTGACTGCCTTGGTTATCCACTGCTCGATGATCGCAATTCAACTAGGGGAGTGTCAGAAATACGAAAAGAAATGCAGTCATCTATGACGATCGATTTTAATCTATCAGAATAAGCTTGACTGGAATTCGTAAATCCAAACACGTACAATATAATTGAGACAATTCCCCAAATCATATATAGCATATTAGCATTGTATCCTTGTCTCAAACACATGACACTGAAGTCAAATAAGGCCAAAATTAGGAACAACCGACGGCATTTTACACTTTCCTGACTTCTTGCGATGAGCAAGAATACAACCGAACCGAACTACCGAAGGCATAAATTTAACCTAATACCATGCTTACGTAAAAATATTTGGTTAACGCGTATTCATATGAGTTGTAACACTCTTATACTTGTATATGTTTTGTCGACTAAGCTAATAATAATGATAATATAGTAACGCGTTTATTTGTACATTTACTTGAATAATTCGATTGCAATTTGGAGAAGATTATGGTAGGTTGAAACTTGATTTTGTCTGGATTTAAGGTTCCCTTTCATATCACCAGTAGTCACACGTGGATTAGTGTAAGAATTGAAAACGATAGCTTAGTGAAACTTTGAGCGTATGATATGATTTTGTTATGACGTACCTTAAGTTTTTTTAAGTCTAAAAAAGTGGGGTAGCCGAGAAATGCGACCACAAAATCTAAAGTCAAAAAATCAATTTAATTATTTATGTTCATAGGAGGAAAAAATATTGCATATATAGAGAAAAATGCTGAAGTTAACTCATTAGTTAATCAATTCATGGTCAGTTTTAATTAGGTGATTGGTCGTTAGTAATTTAATGCTGATCGCAGCTTGATACATGTTGGTGAGATATGGTTCATATCAGCCAGACAGCAGCTAGAGTTAGGTGCACTAGTTTTATTTGTCCTTTGTGCCGATTATAAGTTTATAACTCGCACAATCCGCAGAAGAGAAGCTGATAGTGAGCAATTGTGCTCATTGAATTGCTCAGGTTTACTTATAACTTGGACATCATTCAATTCGTTAATGTTGTTCATCACATCATAGAAACATAGAATTGACCTGAGAACAAGAGTCAGTCCACCGGTATAGTAGTAGGGCATAAAAACAGATGTTCACCCTACCATCACACTTGGATAACGAAAAAAAAATTATTTAAGACAAGTTCTTTTTTTTTATGGATATTTAAGACAAGTTCTTGTATGATGATAGAATAAAGAACCGAATTAAAGGTTATTATAGTTGAGTTTTTGTCTTTTTGAGGACTTAGGCTGTGTTTGTTCGTTGATAGTACTACATTTTAGTTGTTTTAGTTCGATCAGTTCAGTTTCGTTTTAGTTATAATTTTAACTATCTTCAGTTTTTTTCAGTTCAGTTCAATTTTTTCCAATTTACTTCAGTTTCAATCAAATCTTTTTATCCGACCAAAATACACCCTTATTTCATGTTTCCGGTCTCTCTATTTTTTTTTAAGATGATGTTAAAGGGTACGGTCATTATAAGCTCCAATTCTCATTTACAATTGGTGTACAGTACACCCACTACATGTAGCAGAGTAAAAGAAAAAACTCACCAAAATAGCCATTAGTCATATTCCAAAAGCTGGTCATTAGTGATCACAACGTGAAAATTATTTGCCATTAGTCATACTACAAGAATCATTAGTCATTACGACAAAGTCATTAGTTATTTATTTAAGCCTCGTACCAAATCCTTAAAGAGTTAAAAGCTTTCAAAATTAAGAGATAGTGTTATCATGTTATGTACTATGCATTATGCATAGATTAATGTTTATATACGCAATATATATATGAACTAGTTAAGAAGTAGAACTAGAGGATCCCAGACAAACATATTTGTGGTGGACATCGAACAAATCATGTAGGTAGAAGCTAGCTAGCTAGCACTATTAGTCGAGTACGCAAGGCAGTACGTGTGCACGAATGCACGATTGCAGAACATTTTCAATATTTCATTAATTCGGAACTTGATCAACGTCATTGGTTGGCTCGGTGTAAAGCCCCGTTGAATCCAAAAGTGTGAAGAGCCCCATATTCGATTTCTGCTTTGTTCAACGGTTCTCTAAAATTAGTAACAATCACGAACTGAACGAGACTAAACTTTGAACCCAGGATTCGAGGAACGTAACTTAGTACGAAACCAAAAAAAATCGGAACTGCTTGATCGATCAATGTAATTCACAACCAATATGATGGTTTCAGTTCACACTTCACACAAGCTTAGTCCAAAACCTATGGCCTGACTACACGGCTTTGTCCTACTACTCTACTAGCTTTGACATACAGTACCTTTGAAGTGTTCTATTCAAAATACAATTTTTTCTTCCACCACTCAAGTTCGGAACTGAAAAAATATTTATTCATGATATAATTATATACTCAT
Organism: Pharnaceum exiguum; assembly: GCA_900322385.1. Taxonomy (NCBI): domain Eukaryota; kingdom Viridiplantae; phylum Streptophyta; class Magnoliopsida; order Caryophyllales; family Molluginaceae; genus Pharnaceum; species Pharnaceum exiguum. The sequence goes on along the minus strand of ONZK01001966.1, from coordinate 65,987 downwards.
AATGAAAATGTCACTGGTATTGTATAATCATGTGAATCAGAGCGACACACGTATTTGTTGACGTACGTATGAATATCTATTCCTTGGTCATTTGAGTTATCTGATAAGAAAATACAGTCTAATTATTTATAATTAGGGTGTGTTTTGCTCGGTTGAAATGTTATAAACTAAAACTGAACTGAACTAAAAAAAACTGAACTGAACTGAAAAAAACTGAAAGATGCTGAAATGAACTGAAAAAAACTGAAGATAGTTATAATTATAACTAAAACTGAACTGAACTGAAAAAAACTGAACTGAACTGAAAAAAACTGAACTATAGTACTACCGACGAACGAAACATAGCCTTAATTGAAGAATATTCATTCTGAAAAAATCCGTACTATATTTAGAACAAAATTATATGCAAGGATGACGATTTTGATTAGTAGTCTCTAGCTATCATCACCTCAAAAGAAGAAAAAAAAGTAGTCTCTAACATAAATTTGATCAATGTGCTGGGAAACTTGCATCAGCTGATCTAACCAACTAGGACCAAGCTAGATTCTGGAGGATGATCCATAAATTAACTCTGTGTAAACGAGGCATGCATCCTCCATTTTCGGTGCATGTTCATCGAAAAAGGTACGTTGTAATGAGATGAGACGAGCGACTAGCTACCCTGAACTCGATGCTCGATTAGTTCGGTTAAATTAAAGTTTGGCTTTCAATCGATCAACGTAACTGTGACAGTGTGCCGACTGATCAATTGGGTGATAAGCTGACTCAAGCTAGCTGGGGGATAAGTTGAGATTGTTTCATTGAAGAATTGGTCCTTTTTTCACCTCGATCGATATTTCATCATGTTGATCACATTTTGACTAAAAGTATTTACACACACCTTGTGTAATAATGACTAATATATATGGGACCAAAGATCTTGATTGCTGCTATAGGAGAGGAGATACATTTGACCGACTGACCGTGTTGCAAAACAATTGGCCTATTCTCGTACTTTTAGCCTTTAGGCTCCCGGCGGGTTTAGAAAGTTTCTATTTTTCCTCTAAATTTAACTCCTTCAATGGCACCGTCCTAGGATTGACAATTGACAAACAAGATGTCAAATTGTCAACCAATAGTTATTGTATGATGGCTGATGCCTCTTATGTTCATATTATTTTTACATTTAATTAATTATTTATGGGTTATTAGTTCTTTTTGTATCGTATAACTAAATTTGTTTTAGGAGTAAGTTCAGTTGAATCCAAATATGTTCAATTCAATGTGCTCGAAGAAAATAGACGATCGATCATAGAAGGGAAATGTGCTTGAGAGGGCCAGGGTGTTAATACAATGCAACTAGCTTGAAATAATCTACCGAAGATGATATAGGTCCCGAACAGCTCAAATAAATTGCAGCTTATGTAGAATTTTTGCTTTCGCAGCCGGTAGGCACCAACATTAGAATCTGGATACCTTTAACCAAAAACTTTATGTCAAACTTGACCAAAAAATAACGCAAATGAATAATGGCTCGAACTGCTATCTCGGATCAACTTTAATTTTTAGTGGAAATGACTAGAGCAATAGAAAATGGGAGTAGCAGCTGAAGCTCAACTAGTAAATTATGATTGAATAATTGTTATGAATATTTTTGGTTTATATATAGTGAGGTGCGGAGGCCAGTTAGAAAATCTGATGAATATGCTCGTATCACTGGAATTGTAATTAACTAAGTGCCTTTCCGACGTTGATTAATGATTACTACTCTTAATGTATCGTACTTCTTTGAAGTTGGCTAAAGAGCAAGAAATAGTTGTTCTTATCTGCCAGTCCTGTGACCTAGAAATCCAAGATGTACTTGCTTAAACCCGATTGATTAATCATAGAGTTGAATCATAAGCTGACCTTTGCCTAATTCTAAAAGTATCTTCACCTAATTTAGCGGGCTTTTCAGCCAACAAGCTTGTGCCAAGTGGCTGTCCCCATCCAACCCACATGCTGGCAAAGATGAGACATGGCCCACATTTATTGCCAACAAAGCTTGATGCTTGATTGTCAACAATAAGCTGATCAAAAGTTTGATTAAACTAATTAGGATTCGCTTAATAAGTCATCTTAATACTAGTAGTATATGATGACACGAGGGTGTGTACAGTATACAAGTGAGTTTTGGTTGGCTATGATGGCACTATGAAGTTCCTTTATAAGTAGGAACAGGCTTAGGTGGATGTGGAAATGTTGACTACAAACCTATTTTTAGCAGCTCTAAATTATATTATGTATGGATATCCAAAACGATTAGAATACTTAGCAAGAAATTAACCAGATTCAAACACGTATAGTGTCAAAAAATTGATTTTTTTTCGTGAAAATGAAATTTCTTGATTATTAATTGTAGTATTTGAAAAGGGCATATTCGAGTGAATCGTAGCTAGTATAGAGCTACATTAGGCTACTACCTAGCTTTATTATGACAAATGTGATAATTAGTGAAGACGCAAGTATCAACAGGTCAGTCAATTGAAGGCTTAGGGGTGATGATCACATTAATATAACTTCGCGGAGGAGTTAAAGGATAAGGATCTAGGTCGACTAGGTGTAATTTTCGTTCTTGGTTAAATTGAAAGGTGTCCAACTTCAACGAAACCAATTTATGTAATTCAACCATTCACAATAGAATAGTTGTTGAAATTTATTTGTTTAGTTACTAAAAAATAAAGCATTTTTTTATGTATTTGTACGAATATAATTCCTGTACGTCATTGGATATCTATATAAAAATATATGAACAACAAACGTATACAAGTTTGTAGCGACGCGAGTCCAGCTCCAGCCAACCATCGTGTAAGAATGTAAGATTGATATATATATGCCTCATGATTGGGCGCTTTAGATATCTACATATTCAGCTATATGCACTTCAAAGTTCAAACTAAGGTAAGGAGGAAAAGAGATCAGACTAGGAGGCCCTTCTCTCGAGTAAATATATGCACTTCAACTTTTAGTATAGTAAGTTTTCATTTTGGATCTATCTTATGAGTTCAACCAGTTACATTTTTTGAGGTTCTACAGATGCCATTCTAAAAAGTTTATATTGTTTAAAAAAAAACAATGACCACAAGTTTTTCAAGATAACACAATATTGGTATATTAGGTTAAATCTATTGAAATGAAGGTCGCCAGATACTAAATCATGAAACTTGAACTCGGCTATATAATTAAAAGGAAAAAAGGCCTCCCCTCTTGATATATGTTATCTTTTAATTCAGCTTTCGAAAGGTAATTGGAATTCTAAACTTAACTATTCACCTTTTGTTCCTTTGGATATAGAAATGGTTAATGTGGTACATACATGATACTCGTAGTTAAAAATCAAATAAAACGATAGTACGGAATCGAAATTCAAGGTGTAAATAAGGGAAGTTAATCGAGTTCCTAGCTACTTCGGAAAATAAACGAAAAGTCTGGTTGGTATAGCAGGAGCCAGGACCCTAACTTTGTCATCCATTAGGATAGAGTAGACTGAGTCACAATAGAAAGATGCAAATGACATTGTTATGTTATATTAATTTACTATAGTATTAAAACGTTTTCTTAGAAAAAATTCCCAATGGTGTACGTAGGACTTGATTAGTAAGGTTATCCCCCACCCCCCTTTGACATACGTATGTATTATGGTACCAACGTACCATGTACAATATGATTCGCATGGTATGAATGGAGTTATGGAGGTTGGCCAAACCCGTACGTAGGTAAGTGTTCCCACTTCTTTCCCTCACGGACTCGATCAGTATACCGAATATAATGGCTAGATACCCATCAAGCAAACAAACCCAAAAGAGGGTTACACAGTCTATCCTAACTAAATCATTGAGCCGAATCTCGTCCAGGCCAATCCTTGACAAAAAAGGGAATGGCATGTCCATATAATTAGCATAATTAAGTCACCTTTTTGAGGAAAGTTTTGTTCTCATTTTCTAAACTTTTGCTTCAAAGCTCCTACTCTTTTTTTTTACGGGATGCGAAGCTCCTAGCCTCCTACGTACATACTCTCACCACGACGAAGCTTTGTGTATAGCGAAGCCGTGAATAGATTAGCATTTGCTCCTAAGCGTAGCTGTATGGTACATTGGTACATTAGTCGGATCGGAGTATGTACAATTGCACTAAAAACTACTACAGTATATATGTCATATGTGGTCATCATTTTAGCAGGACTATAGAAAGGGAAATCCAATTTCTAAATTCTAATACTAAAAAATTATGGTCAAATACTAAGTGACTATCAAAATGAGGAAATTGATCCCACTATGTGGGTGATGGGGGGTATTTGAACCATGACCCCGGAAAACAAGTGACAGGTTTTCCATCTTAGCCAACAACATATAACAAGAACAACAAACTCATTAGAATCTCATCTAGGATGTGGTACTGAAGAGGCCTGATGTACGTAGCCTTACCCTGAAAATTAGAAGACTATTTTCAGAATGATCTACAGAAAAAACCTTTATGAAAGCAGCTTTGTCCCTACAATAAAAAATCGTTAGAAATTGATGTACTCATAAAATCCAAAGTCACGGAGAAATATACAAAGCATAAGTAAATCACATGAAAAACACACAAATCTACAAGCAAGACAATTACCCTATAAATAAGAACACAACATGTACAACCGAAACACCACATGATTTGAAGTCCTTATGGGAAAACACTACAACATTGAACTTTAGCTTCAATTCCCTTCCCAGTTTCAAAAATAAACTAAACAACATTCAAGAGTAGGGGCGGAGCCACCTTTGACGGTACGGTGTCAAATGACACCACTTGAATTCCAAATATCCCAAAACTCCCACTATAAAAATAGTAAATATGCATATATTTAACTCCCTAATACAATATGAACCCACTTGAAACTTGGATGAGTGCAAATAATTATAAGTTTTGTGCTTTGGCTTTGATTTGAACCCACTTAACCTCAAGTCTTGCTCCGCCACTGTTCAAGAGTTTGGAGTTGCCAATTTGCCATCCATTGTATTATTCTTTACTGAAATATTGTCATCTACACAGTCGTCATGCTATATAACATCATTTATTCAATCATTCATGCACGTATGTCGTAAGTCGTAACCCACGCTATATAAGCCGATGAGGGCAAGCAGTTTTATTCTGTTAAAAGTTTGAAGCCACATACGCTGGCGGAAAGGCAAAAAAATCAATGGATGCATTTATCATGCTGCTGTTTAGTGTTGTTTATTTCTGAATGGAAAGATGTTAGACGCCTTTCCTTATTTGGTTACATTTTTGTTTTGTATTGGATTCATTTTCTTTGATCTTTTCTATTGGGTCAAAGTTAGGGGGGGACGCATCAAAAACTGTAAAGATTATTACCTTCCACCTGGCTTTCTTCAAATTGGACTCTCCCCTCTTACATTGCGAAGCAATTTCATCAAGAAAATTACTTCAAAAAAAACTCTTGAAAGATCATTGCTTGGTGTATACAGTAATCAATTAATCAAATTAGCTTTGTGCACAGCATCCTCAACAATAATCTAGTTATTAACCTTGTGCTAATGCATTGGATATTTGGAAATTACACAATTACAGTCTTTTACGAATTATAAAATAATTAATGTTTTGACAAAAATAACATAATTGTTGAACATTTTAAAAAATAAAATATAGTGATCAAATGTCTATACATAAAAATTTATCTGAAATGGATTTATACATATAACGGATTCAAAACGATTAGTAATCGAATATTGTCATTTTGTGCGAAGTTTGTGGTTTAAGATAATAATATATAGGAGTAGTATAGCGTACGATAATTTTGATTTGTAAGAGTTGATGTGTCGTCAAATATTAGTTGAAGTGAGTGGAATAAAATAGACTATAAGAGTTCTGTATATGAGATCAAAGTAGGTAGAGGTTAACATGAACATGCATCTCCAAGGGTTCTAATTTCGTACACAAAGTTTGATTTCCCGCTGACATGAGCATAGCCAACATTAGCCAACCTTATATCGCTTCCTTTATTTGATTATAAAAATCAGAATAAAACCTACTGGATTCATTTTTACACCTGATTTTCAGTTAAGCAAATCGTGGGAAGTATGGAACGTAGTAAACCCAACTAAATCCTTATCTCCGTTTCTCCTTGAGATTAGAAAGTCATAGCAAGTGAATGTTAGCTCTATCTTTTGGAACATATGGTCGAAAGTGGGCAAAGTATTATCATATCATTGGTAGTTATTATCAACGAAAGAGCACTATGTATTCCTTAATACCTTCTGTTATCGTCCTCAATCAATTAAATTGGTTCATTTCATCGATCACTTACATATACGGATTCTTACGGTTTGAAAACTTGACAATAAGGTCAAATATTTTGATCAAGAGGACAAATATATGTCCAAGCTAGCTAGAGTTCCACAATTAGTTTCCTGTGTTATAGTGATGTTTCAGTCGATAGCATTCCGCGTAAACCAACAAAGTAAATCTTTAGTTTCCTCTCGTTTGCTATCTTGTGACATAGCAGAAAGTGGACTGTGGACTGACCAGAAGCTGAGAAGCATACCCATAGGGGAAAATTAGAGAAAAACGTAACATCGGGTCCTCGTCTCTTAGGCCTTATTTAGTTATGAATAAGGTACGAAATCTAATCGTATTTGAATGAAGTCTTGTTGTTGGCAACGTTGTCCAACATTGAATGGAGAGCAGAGATTGTTGGGTATGAACTTCATAGTCCAATGTATAACTTTTTAAGTTGAACCGTATTTGGGGAAGGGGTAAAGAATCGACCTGCTCTAATACTACTAAGAAAATGGGTTGGAAGCTCACACATGCAACTTCAACCCAACATATAGAGATAAGACAACAACTTCAACCCTCTAGACTCTAGTGGTTCCATTCTAAAACGAATTCAAAATAGGACGAGTACCTCTAAGCTTTTACACATGTTAAATCACCACTCTCTCTAGTCTCTACAATACTAGACAATATTTCCAATTGTTATATATATTAGATGATTTTAGTTAATTAGTTGGGCTGAATTTGTAATCAGTAAAGATTTTAAAATTTACTACCTTTAAAAACTTCATTATGATTCAACCTTCTTTTTTTTGGTTTTCTTTAAAATTACATATATATAAACAACAAATTTGAGGAAACATGTATTGAATAAATTCAAAATTGCAGTCCCTTTAAATCAAAGTGATTTCGCATACTAAGTTCTTGCAAAACTTAAAACTATTATTGATAAATTTAAATATTTATTTTGTTCATACAAAGGCACTAAGGCTAGTTGGACTCGAACACAGTAAGTAAAGGTGTGCTTTCTTACACTTTAACAACTCTCTCTTTTTGTTTCTCAGTAAGTTTAATAATTAGGTCTTTTTTGTTCATTTCCAAGTACCTCAAATGAAATTGAACAGACTTGAAAACATGTACTGAAACGGAAAAATATTAAAGGCAGTTAAAATTATAACTAAAACTGAATTGAACTAAATTGAAAGATAATGAACTGAATTGGGAAAAAACTAAATATAATGAATAAAGTGAACTGAGATGAAAAAAACTAAACCAAACTAAATTGAGAAAAACGTAACTTTATCATGAACAAAAACACAACCTTAGTTGGCCAAAGTGGTTAATAAATGACCAAAAAAGTTAAATTCATTTGTTAAACAACTTTAAAAGACATAATGACCAATGACTTCTTTTTTTGTTGTAAAGGTATATGGAAGATTCGAAAACCCTCCTCTTGAGTTTCACCTCCTAATCTGTCAAAAAAAAAAGTAAAGAAAAAACTGCACTATCATGCGGTTGGAAGCAAATAGAGTCGATTATATAGTGTCCTTGTTTCGCAATCCAATCCGCCACTTGATTTGCTTCTTTATAAATGTGGTGGAGTTGAAACCATTGCGCATGTTAAAATACCCGTGTTGTGTCTTCGGTAACAACACTCCAAGGAGTTGTATACGAGTTGTGGAAACTATTAATGACCGATGACTAATTGACTAATTTCCCTTTTCATTAACTCTTTTGGATGAGATAGTATGGCGAACTGCAACTAAAAGCAAACCTTTAGCCTCTCTTTTGTTCAAGTTATTATAGGTTGCAGTTAAATTCGGTTTAATTTGTTTTAATTAAGTTCAGCTTTTCTTCATTTCAATTCTTTTTAATTAAGGTAGCGTTTGGGACTATTTATTTTGTTTTTGTTTATAAAAATGAATAAATAGTTTTTCTATTTCTCTATTTATAAAAACATTTTCACAAAATAAGTGATGTTTGGATGCTTAGAAAAAAAACTGGTTTTATAAACAATTTTGCAAAAACAATGTTTGGATTGTTGTCACGTTTACTGACATAGAATACGAACGATCGTATGAAAACGTATATATGCACTGTTACTCTGTTAGGACTAGAAAACACATCTGAAAGTTTTCACAGGATTTGTTAACAGTACTTTCTGGAGTTTGAGTTGAGTAATGCACCCATCAACTACGTACATCATCAGTAAAGAACAGAAATAAAAAAAAAGGTCAAAATTTTCCTCTCTGTTTTTTGGTCGTATATGCACTAAGCTAATTAAATTTGGTAACATCATTAGTAGGTGAAGGAAACTGATGATTTCCCATACCATGCCAAACTATTGCAGTAGCAGTGTAGCACTACTCTAATCAAAGTATCAAACTGCTCTATTTGATAACTATATACTGTATATGAACCCATCGGAAAGCATCCATATTTTACTTGGGAAAATTATGGAGTAATAATGATAAAAGGAGGGAGGGTGCTGATGATGGATCATCATAAGATTTAAAAAGGAAAAAGAAAAAAGAAAAAGGGAAAGAGAGTCAGAAATCACCAAAATCGTTTTCCTTGTTTTTTTTTTTTTTTGAGATTATCGTTTTCCTTGTTTTTGGAAGTGATAAGTTTTTGTTTTTGTTTTTGTTTTTGTTTTTTCTATTTTTCTATTTTTCTATTTATGTTTTTGAAAATAAATAATTTTTCATTTTTTCAACCAAACACCATTTATGATAAATAAATGGCTTTTTTGTTTACAAAATGAGAAAAAACATTTATAAAAATGAAAACAAACAAGCCCTAAGTTTTCATATTTTCTTCTAGTTAAGTTCAGCTTTTTCTAGTAAAGTTCATTACAATTATGATGTTAACCAGACGAACAAAACATAGGCTTAGTTTCTCTTCATCACCATTTGAGCAGCATATATAAACCCACTTAGCAGCATACCATTTTTATTCTCAGTGTAGCTAATGCAAGTTATGCTACGGATATAACAACATCCAAACCTAATCCCATTTCTACGCCGGTACTGAGGGAGTCTGATATACGCAGCCTTATCCCAAAAATCGGGAGAATGTTTCTAGAAGTTATGCTACGGATGATTATTGTGAATATATTTTCATTTTTTCAGAGAAAAATTCGTAATCAAATGTCGACATAGACACTCCGTAATGAACTGATCAGGCCGGTGACAGATACTTGAGCATAGTTCAGATCATACATACTTATGAATCTACGATGCTCTGATCGATCTTCCAAGTGATAAGATATGGGAGCTAATCACCTTCAAATTAAACAAAATACAAAAAGATCTATGGAATGGAAGCTAAGTCACAATTGTCCTTTGTATTAAGTGCAAACATGTGACCTGTTAACCGTAATTTAGACTTCAGAGAGAGTGAACATAGCAGCTACAGTCAAGCAGTTTCTAGCTGGCCAGCCACCATCTCTTATAATGCATATTTACATACTCTCATGGTACATACTTAGACCCAAAGTCAATGCTTAATTATATATGACGGAGTACTTGTTTTTTTTTTTTTGTCAAATTTTCTATGTTTATATATGCATCTCCATCATAATAACCATTTGCCTTTAATTATACTTTCTTTTGGTAAAGACTATAAATTATTCTTTTGCATATATATAACATAATTATCCACCAAGATTTCAATAGTACGACAAATGATATGATGAATCCTTCAATTCTTAGCTTGGATCAAGACTTCAAGAGGTTCTTAGAAATCCTCTCGAAAAGTACTGATCATCATCAGTTGATTAGTCATTGACTGTTTCTCGTTGTCTTAATCTTAATCAAGAACTTCATAAAAATAATCAAAATTATATTCTTTACATTATCCTTGGTCTCCAAATTCAAAACAAAAGTACGTACAGTAACTGCTCTTGGATCAACTAGGACTGCTGATGTGTTGATCAGTGCCTGATCAGTGTAAAACCCCTGTTAGGCTTGTTTGAGTTGGCTGCCAATGCCATCTTTTAATCTTGTAAAATTTATGTACACTGTAATACTTTATGGAAAATTTCAATAAGTAGGAACATTGTTCTAATTAAATCCTATGCCCTTTACATTCTGGCCTGGTTTGGTACTAACGCAAATAAGTAAAAATCTGAAGATCCCAAATTGAGACACATCACACATCTAGTGCAAATTTTTTCATTTAATTATTTTCCAGCCACTGTCATTCTCAATTTAAATTAGTGGAATAATTAGACTTGGTCCCAGTCTTAGCTTGATGCTAAAGAGTCACAAATCAATACTAACGACATGAAAGCGCAGTGGTCTGAGAGATTTTTTTGCTACTTCCAAAAGAAGGAAGTGAGGATGGCTAAAATGGTCAATATACCTTTGAATAAAGTATTAACTTTAACTAAAACACATAAGACTTTTTTTAACAAAAACAAAAAAGATTTGGAAGCTTCACAAACAATATATTTTATGGGTTTTTCCCATAATTTTCAATCAACTTAAGATGAGGCTTCCTTTGGAATTATCCTAATTAGATGGGCAGATTTTTGGACGATTCTGGCTACTAAAACAGATCAAAACAACCAATAAAAGTGCTTGAAAAGCCTCCTCCCTTTTGTCCCGGTTCATGATGATGTTACAATGACTTTACTCCTAATTATTTTAATCCCAACGTATTATTTTTATAATACATATCAAATAATCATTTCAGCCATTCATCAAAAGGACATCAAAAGTCAAATTTTCGGACTATATTAATTGGTGCATCTGAGAATTTCTTCTGATGAGTTGGCTTTGTCTATAGTCAGATGTTACAATTGGGATTTGATTATTTTAAACAACAAAATCACAAAATTATACTAAATTTGCGGAAATGAATAATATTAAACAATCAAACAATAAAATTAAAAGAAATAAAAGATTGGGTTAAGCTTTCTATAATCTGAAAATGCCCAAGATTCCTTGCATACCACGTCTCTCCCTTCCTCATATCACCAGTATTTAGGGAAGCTTGCTAGCCATTTATGCATTTTTTTCATAACACCCTTTCTATCTGTACACCCTTAAAAAATCCCACCTCGCTAAGCTAGTACATATACTTCTTCTTCTTCTTGTTTCTCTCTTGTGATCATTCTTCTTAAGTTGTACATACATACATACATAATTGATATTTCAATTCATACAGGAGAACTAACTAACGTTCCCTGAAATTCCTTCTTGGTTATTACCCATTTAGTGGAATTTTTACAATTCCTAGGTACTCTTAATTTGGTGTTGAAATTCTTCACCTGACGTTTAGCTGGTGTATTGGAAATTGTAAGGGGTTGGTTGGTTGATCAAATAACCCTCATAATTTAGCTGAAAAAGAGGTGTATTAATATTTAGTACAAAGTACTTAAGGTTTAGGGAAAACCTTACTACATACAAGTCTATAAATATACATACATATTTACCAGCTAGTAGTATAGTTCTTTCTTGGTGATCAAAAATGGAAGACATGGCTAATGTTCTTCTTGGTGATCAAGAACCCATGGACTTACCGCCCGGTTTTCGGTTTCACCCAACTGATGAGGAGCTCATCACTCATTACTTGTCTCCTAAGGTTCTTGATATCAATTTCTCTGCTAGGGCTATTGGTGAGGTTGATTTGAACAAGTGTGAGCCTTGGGATTTACCAAGTAAGTTCACAATTTCCCTAGACCTAGTCATATGATCATATAGTAATTATTTTCTATAGATTGTTGTAATAAAATAAGATTGGTTTATACTTTATACTGACTAATGTATTGATGTGATTATTTGTTGATTAGGGCGGGCCAAAATGGGAGAAAAAGAATGGTATTTCTTCTGTGTAAGGGACAGAAAATACCCAACTGGGCTAAGAACAAACCGTGCTACAGAAGCTGGTTATTGGAAGGCTACAGGCAAAGACAAGGAGATTTACAAGGGGAAAGCCCTTGTTGGCATGAAGAAAACCTTGGTGTTCTACAAGGGAAGAGCTCCGAAAGGCGAGAAATCGAATTGGGTCATGCATGAATTCCGTCTTGAAGGCAAGACCTCCCTCCAGAACCTCCCTTCAACAGCCAAGGTATGACAATTCAATCCAAATTCACCTTAAAAACATTCAAAATCTAATCTTTTTACCTCCCCTGTTTCTGCTCTGTTTTCCTCTGTTTTTGATGTTTTTTTGGTTTGTTTGTGTTGCAGAATGAATGGGTGATCAGTAGGGTGTTTGAGAAGAGTGTAGGAGCAAAGAAACTGCCTTTCCCAGGGCTTATAACACAAGACTCATATGGTGGTGAATTTAACCCTACAGGGAATTTGCCACCATTAATGGAATCATCACCATATAGAACACAAACACAACCCAAACAAGCTACAACACACGTGTCCTGCTTCTCCAACAACCCAATGGATCATCAAACTGCCATCCAAACAAGCCTTCATAGCTACAACAATGGACCATCATCATATGACGCATTCATAAATAACAACAATCCTTATGCAACCTACCCTTATCAAACGGGACAGTATCAAGGGAATTACATCATGTCAGAGCAACATATCCTAAGGGCTATCCTACAAAACCGTGGAACAGAGATGAAACAGGGCATGAAAACAGAGGCCATCAATTATAGTGCTTCTCAAGACACTGGCTTAAGCAGTGACATGAATGCTGAAATCTCGTCGGTCGTCTCGAATTACGATATGGGTTCGAGGCCGTTCGATGATCAGGAGGGGCCGTCGACTTCCGGCGGGGCGGTAGACTTGGCTGATCTATGGAATTACTAGAGGAAAATCCAGCAGTAGGAAGTGCAGCAGAGGAGCCTAAGGAAATAGAGCAGACTCTTTTTAAAAAGAAAAAAAAAAAAAGCCCATTTTTATTGCCACGATTATTAAAGGATTGTGTTAATTAGTATCTTGTATAGAATTTTACTGAATCCAATTATTGTAGGTAGATGCATGGCTATCTACTGTATTATAATACTACTAGCATACTCTATACCAAACTTTTTCCATCGATCTGCTCTAGTTCATATACTGGTATTATCGGTACTATGAATGTAGTTTGGTTAGATTGTTAGATTAGATGCATTGAAGCATGTTTGACATATAGGGGTAGTTAATTTGGTGACTGACGAACTAGGGAAAATATTGTTGTCCAAATTGTCTTTACACTTTCATAGTTTCATGGCCTAATCGGCTAGTTGTTGTTCTTTTTTCTTTTTGTTTGAACAGTGACTGTGCAATGAGCACATTCCCTGAACTTGTTTTCAGTGATTTGTAATGTTCAGTGTTTTTAGAAAATCTAGCGTCACCAATATGTCCTAACGTCTTGTACCACACGTCCACATAACTATAAGATTTGGGGTTCCAACTTACAAGTCCTTTTTATGGTAATGTACTAAGGGCAACAATATTATAGTGGTAAAGAGTGTTTTGAAAAGAGTTTAATCAATAAGCTTGTTAAAATTTTATACGGAGTATTAAGGCTGTGTTTTGTTCGTCGGTAGTACTACAGTTCAGTTTTTTTCAGTTCAGTTCAGCATCTTTTAGTTTTTTTCAGTTCAGTTCAGCATATTTCAGTTTTTTTCAGTTCAGTTCAGTTTTAGTTATAATTGTAACTGTCTTCAGTTTTTTTCAGTTCAGTTCAGCATCTTTCAGTTTTTTTCAGTTCAGTTCAGTTTTTTTCAGTTCAGTTCAGTTTCACTTCATATTATTTCAGCTGACCAAAATACACCCTAAGTTGTTAGAATGTTAGTAGAGGTATTAAATGTTTATAACTTTTGATTGATTTAATATAACAAGAAAATATTCAAAGGGGTTTATGAGAGGTGTAAGAAAGTCGTAAGATAGTCGTACCAATAATTTTGTAATGAGCAAAAATTGTAAGTAGATTGTAAATCGATAAGGCATACATAAAAACATGTAATATTAGTTGTGCCAATTAGGTTGCCTTAATATACCAGACTATTGGTAATAGTTGGATGAAAGTTAGCTTGTGAATTGTTTATCTCTAATGTTACAACTTACTTTTTTTCCAGTTTAGTTCAATAATTTTAATCTCAATTAGTTATAATTGTAATCGTATGCAGTTTTTTTTAGTTTGAGTTCAGGATTAAAAATGAACAGAACACACTCTTAAACGATTAGAACGGGTGCAAGTGTAATAATATACACAACACAACTACATAGTTGTGTTCCTAAAGTTGACATATGTACGACATTAACCTAATTGGGTTGCCTTAATAGTGTAAGGATCCATTGAGTTCACATGTATTGGCCGATCTAATTAGCAGGAGGTCATGTGTTCGATTTCTATCATATGCAAAATCCCCTAAGAAAGGAGTAGCCACGCACTGTGAACGAGGATTAACCTTGAGCCCAAAGGGCTTAAACGAAGAAAATAAAAAATAAACGACATTCGTGCTTCTGTTTTGAATGTGATTTAGTGCTGTAAAATGGCATAGAATTTTAGGGCTACTAGTTTAGAGTATGTTCCTTTCATGGACCTTTTCACTTATTTCAGGTTGTGGGGACTGGAGATGAATATGCTGTTACAATCTCTCTCAGTCTCTTGCATCCAGTCTCTCTCCAGCATAAGAGAGTGCATGAATCTACACCTATCATAGGATAAAGTTTGGTGAAAGGATCACTTCCATGACCTGACTCATGGTGCTACAAGCTTTGTCTTTATTCTCCTCAATTTAATGGGGGAAAGATGAGGGAAAAAATTAAAAAGCAAGATAACAATATTAGAACCGTTACTCTAACTAAAAAAGAGAGATTATTTTCCCATGGTTACTCCTTACAATCCGTTTGCCTTATCTCTTGCAAGTGCGTCCACTTAATTTTATCTTTTCTTGCCATTTTTGGTTATGATAGGGAAAGCTAAACGCTTTATAATGAGCGATAACAAAGTCGTAAAGCAGAAATAAGGAAAATTCATAATTATTTACATGTCTTAAGGTCGTCGTTTTGTTATAAATGGTGATAATCATAAGTTCACAACCTTTCCTAGGTGCGTTAAGGTGATGTATGTATGTAAATTCTAGGTTGACTTGTTATATTATTTGAATATTGATCATAAGTTCTATACACTTCTGCAGTTGCACAGATAGTTCCAAGGCTATGTTCAACAATATGCCAATAGCCAATTGGGATCAAATTATTCAGACGACATTTGTGTGTGTATGTGTACATGTTTGTGAATATACGCCTTTACTCGTAGGGAGGTAAAGCCGTAGTAGTATATCGTAGAAATTCAAATCACAATTTATATACTCGTATTGGACTATGTTCTTAAATCTCAACTATACAAGTATCTGTATTATTTAATTGTTCTAGCTACCATTTAGATTCCATGAAATGACGATGTTCTTAGCTAGATTCATTCTTGCCGATGTATAAGCATGTATTACAAATTTACAATCACTGAAACTAAAAGATACAAGTGGACTATATGAATCATTTATCATTCCGTGGAATAAGTTGCAGATTAAACTAATCTAGAATAATTGAGTATAGATACTAGTCCTGCGGGGGGTTAAGAAATGACTTTGAAGATTTCAAACGTCTTCCCTGAACCATACATCCTGGTCATATGAAAATGAAAGATTACTGTATTATCTCCTGTTAGAACATTAAATATGAAAGCTATAGAAAAGAACTCTAAGGGTGTGTTTTGGTCGGCTGGAAATATATGAATTGAAACTGAACTGAACTGAAAAAACTGAAAAAAACTGAACTGAACTGGAAAAAAAAAACTGAAAAAAACTAAATTTATCTGAAAAACACTGAATGTAGTCAAGAACTATAACTATAAATAAAAAAACTGAAAAACGCTAAACTGAACTAAACTGAAAAAAAACTGAACTGAACTGAACTGAAAAAAACTGAACTGTAGTAGTACCGACAAACAAAACACAGCCTAAGAAGTTGAGTTGCTTAGGATTAATTGTAAGTTCGAGCTCAATATGAAAGCAGAAATAGTAACGATTAGATTTTACCTACTGATATTTGATTTCGGCCTTTAAGGATTAAAAACTACAAATCACACTATTATTATTATTATTATTATTGTTATTTTTATTATGTACCCCCACATGAGAGTAGTGAAACTCTAGGGGATAAGATGATTTTTGAAGATACAGTACTCCGTAGTTCAGAGTGAATTGTAAGTGGAAATAATATGGGACTTATCTTCTTGAGCAGCCAAAAGACATGGGACTGCCTAAACAAAAGGTATAAAACGGACCAAATCATTAGGGGATCCCAATTTATAAAGACACAAGCACTTGTTTATGGATCCCGAAGTGCCGTCTGTTCCGCTGACAAAACCCTAAACAATTTTTGGTCATATGAAACCTTAAAGGCATCAAAGGTACTTTGCATTTCACTCTAGCTTTCACAGCCTGGGAAGGAACCTTCTTATTAATCAAGTCGTATAATCTGGAATAATCGAAGGAATCGTAGGTGTAGAATTGTTGGGGACGTTTAAGTAATTACTGGTATAGTATTCTAGTAATTGCTACTCTTTTACTAGATCAAAAAGTCGCATGCAAGTTTTCTTCCGTTTTTGAATCTTAAGAGTGTTTTTATTTGTGTAAGAGATTGAATTGAAACTGCTTTTAACTGAAAAAAAGCTAAACTAGACTGAATTGAAAAAATTTAAACTATAACATTACAGATAAACAAAACAAAGTCTTATTCTGTAAATATTATCAAATTAACAATTGGTGCGACTTAAATGCCTTTTTTCAAGGACATATTGCCACTATTATGTAATAACTTAGTTATTAGTTAAGTTTGGTTGAATTTAGTTATTTATGTTTTTGTTGGTGTATATTTTTGTTTAATTTACATCGATTTAGGGTGTGTTTGGGTCGATTGGAATGATATCAACTAAAACTGAATTGAACTTAAAAAAAATAAAATAAACTGTAGTATTACTGACGAATAAAACACAGCCTTTGTTTAGATAATTTATAGTACTTCCAGCGTTACGTTATTAGTTGGTAAAGGCCACGTCAGTAATGTACAACCCTAAGATATAAGACATAAGAAATCCAAGCAAAGAGATAAATTGAGAAATTATATATAGGAAGTACATGGCATAATATGAATGTTCCATTTTTCTTCTATGATACTTAAAGAATCTATATGAACCGTAAAAATCAAGAAGGGCTTTGTTCGTAATGAAGATGTAATATTTTTTTGAGGGCGAAGATGTAAAATTATTCACAAAATTTATGTGAACCTATTTTATATGAGACATGGTTATTAATGGTCATCCATAATATCGTATGGATCATTGATCAACTTTTTTCTGTCACCAATACCAATAATCTATATATAAAACGATTTATATACACAAATTTTTATAACACAATGTCTCTAATTTGATCATTCATTTTGTATTGCTGCATCAATTTACTCCCTCTTTAATTCTAACAAGAAAATATGAGTCATATGAATCTTTGTGTGCCTTCGTTCTCATGATTATTAATTATTCCTTCTGTGATACTGCACTAGTCTAATCTGCAGAGTGCCATATCTATCGTCTATCAAGAGATATCGATGCATAACAAACTAATCATCATAAAATGTCAGCTCTTACGTATTAACCAACTACTACTCACCATTCACTCATTCATTCATTCGGGCTTTCCTAGCACAATGTGAAAAGTAATTAGGTGTTTATAAAATGATAAACGTGGGAAATCCTACATCACCAGCCAGCATGGTACAGCCTTATATCATGGATCGATCTCCTAGTGGGAAAAAACTGGCAAATTTGCAAAGAAGATTTATCTGTAATACGATTCAACTAACCTCATATATAACCAAAAATAACCCATAATCGGCACGAAATCACATGGTCTCTTGGTCCATATGATGTGGCTAAGAAAAGGAGCTAGCAAATCTTAATCCACGGGATTTTGAGCTAGATGATCGAACTCACGTACGTAATTGTTATTTCATTGTCTTTTTGAACCTTTAGTGGCTCTTAAGTTTACTAATCCGGTGCCCAAGTCTTTTGGAGTTTTGCCACCAATATATCGTCCTTGTATCATAATTTTGATGGCCATGGATCTTTCTTTTAATTGGTCTCATCCTTTTTCTTCTTCTTTGTTTCTTATGAAGGACCTTATCCTCGATCGGGACCTTAGCTTTTGTAATTGATCTATTATTACTTCCTTTGGATCGATCCTTGAGAATAACATTAATTAATTAGTTACATTTTTTATGGTTATTAGTTAGTACCTTTATTATTAGTCATAAATTCGATCGTTCGGTGTACGTATACATGTACCAAAGACTTGCTGGTATCAAATAAATTGTTTACAGTTTGAATTTTTTTACTACTTTGAGTCTTTGACCATGTGTATTAGTTAGTAGTCGTATTTCTTTTAAGGAAATTAATATATATATTTTTTTTGGTTGCCCGTTTGGTTTACCGGAGCTTTGCCCCGACTACGTCCAAACCCGACCCGGGTCGCACACCTGGCTGTGGTGGGTGAGTCTCCCAATGAAGGTCTCTCCATACGCTGAGGCTCGAACTCGAGACCTCGCTTAAGCGGTATAAAGTTGCTTACCACTCCAACCAACCTCACATTGGTAAATTAATATATATTTTTATAGTTAATAGTGAAATAAATGTACTCATGGAATACATATAGTCCAATGACTATAATGCTTTTGTCTATTTCTATACATTTTTTTTGGCCAAATTATGGAAGTCAAATTGTAATATTTTTTTTGACAGAGCTAGTATGTACTATTGTAGTAGATAAGTTCGAGCTCTTGCTGATTTTTGGAATTTAATAATATACGTCAAACCAGTATACTATGTTGAACTTCATGAGCTCCTTCTAGTCATGATTCTTAATCAAAAATCATGAGAGAAAACGTATAGACATGCACTTACGATCGAGAGACATGCAACTTCAACCGTGATTGAAGTACATTATAGTCCTTAAACGTCCTAAAGTCCTAATGCTGGAATTTAATAAGGCAAGTGTTGGAGTGACCTTATCCGGTTAGTTGTTCATATTGAAGGTATATTGATGTACAATTGTACATACGAGTTGTTTATAGTAACCAAAGGAACTCCTTTAGCTATCTATAGTCATTTGTTTTCATTTAGTATTCAATTCGTCTGTAGAAATTTACATAGTATTGGAGACTTGGAGTAGGCTATATTGAGCACCAGACCGACCGGACTGATCAGGTGCTACTTGCAAATTAAATCGATCGAGACGGGTGCTACTTGCAAATTAAATCGATCGACCGGGTGCTACGTTACTTGCAAATTGATAAAGGGGGTACGGAAGGGATGTTTTTTTTTTTTACAAAGAACGGAAGGGGTGTTAATGGGTGGATATTTCACCATTGGGTGAAGTACTTGCAGAAGGAAGTACGGATCGGAGAAGTTCACTAACGGGTCAATTACTGAATTGCGAAGTGGTTGGCCAACCGATAATTTTAGTACTTGTTGAATCGTTTGCTCACTTGAATCATAATCAATTGTTAAATTTGGACTGCCCACTTTAGTCCGACAATAACGTTGAGAAGAGAGATCGACCATTGACCATAATGGGGCTAGAGGGGTTCCAATAACCCTCTAAGATTATAGAAAAGTTGTCAATCTCCTCCCTCTTCGATGTGGGACAACATTCACAACATCAATCAACGGACTGGTTTATTAGCCATCACTTTTCTAAACATGCATTCAGATGGTCTGTCTTATTGCACGTATGTCAATAAATAAACCCTTGATGATGATTTTGTGAAGTTAAATGTTGACGGCTTACCAAAAAAAAAAATCAATCGATGTGCGACGTATGTTCGGGGAGCCAAAATAAATGGGAGAGATGCGTATATTTGCGGGCTTGTGGCAGAAGCTACTGCTATTACTCTATAAGCTAGGGGAATTGTTGGACATCAAAACAACTATAGCACCCCTCTCAAACTCATCCAATAGCTAAACACTGCTCGTACATACTCGACTACCCGTAGCTCCAAAAAGAAGAATACAAACAGATAATGGAACTTTCAAAGGGGTCATATATACAAGTCAATAAGTCATAACCCATCCTTTATACCAAACAAGAAAAAAAAAGGACTTTCAAAGATATGCAAGTATGCAACTAGTAATTTAGATTCACCTTCCGTTTCATAGTTGCAGTACTGAGTAAGTCATCCTGGGTATAATTTGGTTATTGGAACAGTACAACAATGTTCCAAAATCCAAATGATATAGCACGGACGAGCCAACGGCGTCTGATATTGCGGAGATAATCATGGAGTAACCTTGCTCTTATGGGCAATCCAAACCCTCGTAAATGCAAAACCACAATTGCAAGCAATAAACCACAGTTACTGTAAGGAAGATTTGTCCATATTTTATTCATCTACGTGTCTGTATGTTTTTTAAGAAAACTGGAGTACACAACTTGTATCGTAGTGGCCTGGATCAACAACGTTAAACAAGGGATGATTTTGATTTCTCAGGGTATGGTCAAGGAGTTTTTTCCGTCCGCAAGATCGTTAGAGATTCGAACCCCCAACCACTTGTTTAAGAAACGAAGTGATTGAACCACTACACAAACACAACAATTGATAGTTAAACAAGGGATGATGATTATTGGTGGAAATCATTACTGGAGAAGTTATGAAATGAAATTTAAATGAAAAAAAAAAAATGAACTAAACTAAACTGAACTGAAAAACACCAAATGCAGTTAAAATTATAACTATAAATAAATAAAAACTAAAATAACACTAAAGTGAACTGAACTCAAAAAATCTGAATGGAAATGGAAAAAAAATAAACAGTAACACTATGTACGAAACAACCTAACTTTTGTAGGGTGTATATATGTGGTCCTTGTCACAAAAAATAAGGATCATAAGGATTTTGACAAGGAAGATTACTAGCCATTAAATTTATCATACTTTTAAAGAGGAGCGTTGATTTACTTGTATTTATTATTTTAATTTATCTCCATTTTAATGGCTGAAAATGCATCTCCATTTTTTAATATATGCCTTACTAGATATTTCAAGGTTAGCACGTTCTTCGTACCTGATTTGTGGAGAAATGATTTTGAGAGTAACACATATACTTGTGTTCACCTATTAATGTATGAGATATGGTCACATTGGTCAGCCTTCATATATAAAACATTTGCACACAAATTATTCAGCAAGATTTATAGTTCAAGGGCAACTAAAATATTTGAAGATCCAAAGAAGCATTACTCCTAAAATTCGATACAGGCACACCCGCACACCCCAATTATAAAGATATTTTTGCAATATGTTTTGGTCATTATAAAACTTTATAAATTTATTTTATTTCAATTTTGCTTTTTGAGATTTTTTAAAAGTTATAATAAATTTACTTTAATATTCTTTGAATAATTTTAATTTATCTTATACATACATATCAATGACTAGCTTATCTAGATGATAAAATCAATACTTTAGAATATACTATGATATGGTGACCGAGAGTATCACGACTGCGAGAGTCACCCTACCATCTCCCAAGGGTTGGCTTACACTTTGTAAAGACCGCAGTAGTCAAAATTGAGACCCTAAACTTTTAAAGTCACAGCTTCTGAAGATTTCGACGCTTTATTATAAATGTTTCCATGCTAAAAAAAGAGTCAATATATCATTTCCGACGCTTTGCTGGACCATCTAGTAATTTTCGACACTGTAGTGTGTCAGAAATTTGTGATTTTAACGCTTTTTGCCGCCGTTTTTGAACTTTGACATTATGAATTGTGAGGCTCTATTTCAACTGAACAGTCCTGCATCTCATTTCAGTTACTATGAAATTTATAATTATTAACTCTTATAACATGATATCACATACGTATGTAGTATGTATAATTGTATAAATTTGTGCATGCAATACTTTTATGCATGCCAATCTGTAAGTGCGAATAATTGGACACTACTGTAAATATGACCAATGGACTAAAAACAATTTTGAGGATGACGATTTGATATCGTTATGGAGATGAGCTAATAAGAGTAGGATTGTAGGAATGTTAGGAGAAGAAGAATAGAAAGTCAAGAGGGCAGTGGGGGCACAACACATACTGTTAGGCCTTTCTAACGGTTGCCACATACACAACAATTTTGACGAATGGGAAGTGGTCATTTGAGTTTCTTTCTCATGGCGTCATTTTCTGTTGGTGGTGGTGCCTGGTGGGACTAACGAACGCGACATACGGGTCCAATAAGCTAAGTTTTTGGGCCGAAGCTATTTTATCTTTTGTTTTTATATACATTTGGTCCATCCTTGCTGACTACCATCCTACATGTAAAAGACATGGACACCTGGTCAGTGGCTGGTCTTTTTGTTTTCCTTTCCTTTGAAAAGAAAATATAAAAAAAATCTCTTTTTATCTTATTACAAGATGATTTTTACATCGATCTTTATCAAACAGGTGTAACTTCATACAAACATGTAAAGTTTGAACAATGACTTGTCCATAATCACTGGACACTATAGTTTGATGTAGGCCTTCCTATTACACAATGCAGAACTGACATGTGTACTATAATATTTTGATTTTATTGAAACCGAGATATACTTAAAGTTGTGTTTTATTCGTCGGTAGTGTTGGAGTTCATTTTTTTCCAATTGAATTCAGTACAATTCAATTCAATTTCAGTTCAGATTTTTTCAACTGAACAAACACACTCTATGTGGATTTTAGGGCAGTTCTCACTAATTTATTGGACGAGATCTTTTGCTCATGTTGTCCTTGTTCACTTATTCAATAATAATGGTGAATAAGTTCGCCAAAGTTATTCATCAGGTGACAATTTTTCAATATGACAATTAACTAGATACGGACGTAGTGGCAGATGGAATAATAGCTAAGGGTGTCCAATAAGGGAGTAGTAACACCATGAGAGATTTTGTTGTTCAATTAATTGATTAATTTTTGTAATTTCTTTCAATTTTTCTTAATAAAATGTAGAAGTGATACCACTTGTAAGTATTTCTAAATCCGCTGGCGACATATGGTACATTCTAAGTCACATTCTTCATTTTACCGTTTTGCAACTTTTTGACAACGTTTTGCAACTTTTTGACAAGGTTGAATTCACTTGAACATCTTTTTTCAATCTTGTAGTACACCAGTGCGATTCGTAAAAGTTGATGGAAAATAAGGAGATGTGATGAAGGGATTCCATAAGTAGACTTCAGTTCCACTATTTCACCAAATCAATGGATTAAATCAATCAATAAGCCTATTATATCTATACAAATCACAAAGACAAATCATCCAAATCCAAGTATTGGACCCCAGCATTCCTTGCCAGCAACATAATCTAATGATATGAAAGAGAAAGAACACATAAGATACAGATTCACCAAGTACAATTTTTCTTCAGATTAATTTGATGTTACTATGCTATCTTTTGGTTGACAGCGATTTACGACATTGTGCTTTAATATTTTGGTTACTACTTACTATGGATCGTAGTAATAAGTGATTAAAGCCAAACCCACTGACCAAAAGTCAAACAGATATATAAGTTACTTTGGCGATCACGATCTTAAAGATTACATGAAATTGACTTATATGATAAAATTTCCATGAAAGCTAGCTAGCCATGCATGCAGTTTGCTGTGGCTGCATATACCTGGAAAGGGAAGGGTAAGCTCCAGGTGTCAATCCAGCATTGTTGGGACCATTAGTTAGGATTCATTAGCAGCCCTTTACATGAAGAACTACTAAGAATGCAGCGAATTTAACACATAAGTATGGACTTGCATATATAGGTGAGTCATAAGGACATATTCTAGAGCTGGATAATCTCTATTGATCATATCCATTAGTTTCAACAGACGTCTTTAGCCATCCAAGTGCTTTTGACTGCAACGCATCAATCTGGTTTGTGCATATTAGATGTGGCGATGTGCTTTATTAATCTTCTAGCGGCGAGATTGTATTGTATGGGTTAATTTGGACGTACCGTCACCATAGTTACGATGTGCTAACCATGGCCAATATGAATATCCACGTATTTAGATGTTTGGCTTCTTGTCATCTTGTGTTGCATGAATCATGATTATATTGGTTTGTTATGCATCGACATCTCTGGATGGACGATAGATTGGAGATTACGAAAGGGATAAATCATGTCAATTAAGCATGAAATTGCGAGATAGAAAGGTAAAGTTTAAGGCTAATGTAACAACATGGCCTGCTGTTTAGAGCTGAACTTTACTGAATTGAACTAGACTTTTGGTTTAATTGTTGACACTCAATAAGTTATTAAAACTTTTTACGTTCGCCAGTTACGAGTCGAGAAAAAACTGTACTTGAACTAAAGCTAAAGTCCTAAAGAACAGGCCCAAAGAACTAAAGATGACACAAAGGCTGCGCATTTCCCCCAGCACATACATGTTTTAGATAATGATTAATATAAAATTTAAAATACCATTTTTCTGAATACAATGATCATGAGAAGAAAGAGGGGAAGAATACTACATACTCATGGATCCGTATGATATAGGTTGCATTGCCACTTTGCCATCTTAATTTTAAGGCTTAATTTTCGCGCTATTCATTTTTCTCCAAATTTTCGTTGATACATAAAAACTTGTATAATAATATAAGACAGACTTAATTACCACATAAGACAAATATGTAACTGCTTTGGATAGAATCATTCACAACCATGAAAAAAACTTATGTGACCTCCGGGTTAATGAATACCTAGTTTTCTGTCCATCTCTTTGTAGAATTTAAGACTAGTACTTTGTTAATTTAAGAGAGAGGAAAAATACATTTACACTATTGGATTTTTGACCCACCGAGTTACTCTAACATTTTCCTCCTAAGATTGTACTGTATTACACTACTCCGTACTCCGTAGTATAATTATTGCTCAAAGATCATTCACAACTTTCACAAGCTTAGGGGTCGTTCGGTATTGTTTCAAGTTTCAAGGTTTTAATTTTTCTAAAACCAGCAACCGGTTTTCGTTTTATGCCAGGAAAGTTTCAAAACCAGTGTTTTATACTCACAAGCCATTCATTAAAAAAAAAAAGAAAAATGAAGTTTTATGCTCTATTCTCCTACTTCCCACCTGTTACCCCATTCCCCCGCCCCTACTGTATTCTCTCTCCTAACTCCACCTTCTTCATATATCTCTCTCCCCTTTATATTTTTAACTATGCTTTTCTCTATACCATTA